>SNQJ01S0087281.1:0-33783 GCA_010110895.2 Picea sitchensis
ACAAAAAAATTAAATAAACAATATGAATAACAATCAACCACCAGATCACAACGAACTCAATACAAAAAACAAAAAAAGTTGTATAATTAATGCATTGTTTATATTTACATAATGCATGGCACAATATATGAAATGAAACAAAACCTCAAAACCTATGTGCAGATATAACACAAACGAAGACTCACGTAGTTATTTATAGCTTTACAGGAATATTGGTGGGTGAAATGAAGGCGTTAGAGGCTAGGAAAATCCACATACATTATTTGAAACATTAAAATGAAGAGTTGTCAGCATGAAAACAGTGGATTGGAGGCATGAGGAGTGATGTTCTGGAGAGAAAAGTGTGATAGATCATAAAAAAAATGTACAATAACAGATGCATGAGCTAGATTCACAGATTAGAGAGGTGACTTGAGAAATATGATCTAGGTGGATATCGGTGGCCACCCACCTATTCCAACTGCCTCAAGACAATCTTCTAGGAATTTACTATGTTTAGTAGTTTTTCAGTTCCTAAACATTTGGGGCCATTTTGAGGACCTAAATGAATTTTTTCTAGGATCGAGCACCTAAATGATCTCCAAAGGATTTTTCTAAGACCCAAAAATGAATCTCTGCATCAATACCTTTCCAATGAAATATCATGCGACCCAAACTAAGATCGTATGCCAAAGTTACGCCCCCAAGAAGTTGATACACCAAACTACCCGAAACGAGGTCTGCACAACTGTTGGATTTTCATATTTTGTGGTTAGGGTTTTTTATTTTATTTATGTTAAAAATGCATTGGAGCCTCATTGTAAAAATAATATTCTTGTGAATGTGAGTAGTTGTCACATCTCTTCTCAGAGATAAGCTACCACCATTCTAGCGAGTCTTTCACTATGTATTTATATGGTTTTGTACATTTCGCTCATTAATAGAAATTGTGTATTATTGTATCTCTGTTTTTATGGTTGCATCTCTGATATATATTTATGTTATATTAGTGGATATCTAAGATATCTCTCTACATTTATTTATTATATCTCTGTTTTCATTTTGTGTCAAAAATAATCTGGATCAGTGGTTTCAGAGCAAGCTGTTGTTGATCATTTTCCAGTGCATGTCCCCGATGAGGTCCGAGTATAGAAAGTTGGTTCTCAAGCTTGTGTCTCTTGAGAAAAATCGATATCCCATGACAAAGAAATCCTCCATGGCAGAAGAAAATAAAAAAGAAGAAACATAATATTATATTAATTTGTTGCTTGAGCAAGCTCTCACGTGACAAAGGGACAAAATGATGGAGATTTTTTCCCACATCCTTCAACTCTTGTCGATACAAATAGGATATTCTTCATCAAGAGGCCACTTTGGAGGAACCTTTCCTTTCAAGGTACAAGTTAATTTTGATATTCCCATATTTGAAGGTCAAATAGACGTGAAGGCCCTAAAGAAATTGTAAAATCTATTAGAAGGTTATTTCTTTGTTCACAGCTTTTTTGACAGGGAAAAGATAACCTTCACACTCCTTAAGGCTCTCCCCCATGTCAAACATTGGTGGAGAAATTACTGGGAGAAAAGTTCCATGGAGGAGTCTAGAATCTATGGGATCGAGCCCACCTGGGGGTTTTTTGTGGATGTGGTCAATGAACAACATTACCCTGTTGCTAACTATGACGACCAATACATCAGATGGACCACGTTGCATCAAGAGAGGGGCCAAGCAGTGCATGATTTCACCAATACCTTCCATACCTTATGTACCAAGATGGGTATCAAATATTTCGAGTGACATTTGGTTCTGAAATACTGTGGGGCTCTACACAGGTACATCCAAACTAAAATGGAGTTTCTGGAAATCTAATCACTGGGAGATTCCTATCAATATGATGTCAAAATCAATCAGAAATTTAGGCACCAGAACAAATGGGATTTCATTTCTACAAATATGAAAAAACTAAAGTATGATAAAGACAACACTAACAAATGGCCTCCCAAAAACTAGTCCAATGCACAAGAAAAGAAGGGTCATAGGAAGACAAAGAAGGACACTGGAAAGTGGTGTGATTTCCATGAAATTACCTAACAAAACACGGATGAATGTCGCTCAAAACAATCATTGGTGTTTGATATCAAAGACAAGGAGATGAAACCTGATTCATAATATGATTCAAAAGATGCTGGTAGAAGACAGATTATCAACACAGACCCCACTACTATTGTCGCAACCACAAAAATTCAATGAGAAGAACCAGCAGATCCTGAAGAGGGGTATCGCCTCTTCCATTCATAGATGTGGGTGAAGGTGACCCTGTTTCATTTCATTATTAATAACATAATCTAGAAGGACCTCATCTTAGTAGAGGTCATCAAAAAGTTGGGATTGTCGACAACACCACACTCACAACCATACGACATCAGGTGGCTTCACCAGGGATGAGACCTTTGTGCCATCCAGTAGTGTTGATTTTCATATGACTTCCATCCCTTAAAGGATGAGGTATTATGTGATGTTTTTTCACTGGATGTCTGTGATGTTGTTTTGGGATAGCCATATATGTGGAAGCGCCATGTTATTTATGAGTCTTGACCCCGTAGTGTCATTGTTACTCTAGTGGGTCATATCTATAGGATACCAAAGGTATTTCCAACTATTGTCCCACCTAAACATTGTTGCAATGTAGTATCTCATACTATAAAATTCAGCTTCNCCATGTTATTTATGAGTCTTGACCCCGTAGTGTCATTGTTACTCTAGTGGGTCATATCTATAGGATACCAAAGGTATTTCCAACTATTGTCCCACCTAAACATTGTTGCAATGTAGTATCTCATACTATAAAATTCAGCTTCTTCACAATCTATTCAAAAGGTGAACAGAAGAACACCGCAACCATTGTAAGCTCAGTCCAAGCACCTTCTTTCTAGTAGAAGTAGGTCGACAAGATTGAAGAAAAGAGGAAATATTTCTTCTACACATAGTCGTATCATGTACCCATAATGTTAAAAAGGTCCAACCCTTCCAACCATAGCTTTGTGATAGCCTTCAACAATCTAAACAATGCAACTTCTAAAGCCAGGCAAGCATCTCATCAAGATGCAGATTCAGTAAATGCTTTTCCCTCTCCCCCGGGCGCTCAATGAAATGGAGAGAATTTATTCCTAAGGAGGGAGGATTGATCTAGGTGGATATCGGTGGCCACCCACCTATTCCAACAAAATCAAAAGAGTCTTATGGAAATTTACTATTTTTAGTATTTTTTTGGTTCCTAAACTTCCAAGGACATTTTGAGTGCCTAAATGACAGTTTTTTGAGATCGAGCACCTCAATGATATTTGAAGGATATTATTCATCCAAAAAATGAATCTCCTCATCGATACCTTTCGAACGAGCTATCTTGCACCCACGGGAAATTGATACACCAAACTACCCAAAACAGGGTCCACAAAACTATTAGCTTTTCATCTTCCGAGGTTAGGGTTTTGGATTTTCTTTATGTTAAAAAGGAATTGGAGGCTCATTGTAACAATCATCTTATTTTGAATGTGATTATCCGTTACATATCTTCTTAGAGATAACCTGCCACCATTCTAGCGAGTCTTTCAATCTCTATTTCTATAGTTTTTTACATTTTGCTCATTAATAGAAATTGTGTATTGATGTACCTTTATGCTTATGGTTGCATCTTTGATCTATATTTATGATATATTATTTTATATATGAGATATCTATATATGTTTCTTTATTATATCTCTACTCTCATTTTGTGCCGAAAATAATCTGGATGAGTGGTTTCAGAGAACGCTGCTCTTTATCATTTTTTCAGTGCATATCCCCAACGAGGTCCGAGTATAGAAAGTTGGGTCTCATGCTTGTCTATTTTGAGGAAAATTGTTTTCGCATGCCCAAGAAACCCTCCACGGTAGAAGAAAATAAAAACTACGGAGAAAAATATTCTATTAATCTATTGCTTGAGCAAGCTCCCACGCAATAGAGGCACGAAATGATGGATAATATTTCCCACATCCTTAAACGTCTGTCAATAAAAGAAAGCATGTCTTCATCAAGTAGCCACTTTGGAGGCACCTCACTTTTCAAGGTACATGTTAATTTTGATATTCATGTATTTGAAGGTCAGATAGACGTGGATCCCCTAGAGAAATGGTTAAATCTGCTAGAAGGTTATTTCTCTGTTCACAATTATTCCGATAGGGAAAATATCACCTTCACACTCCTTAAGGTGCTCCCCCGTGTCAAACATTGGTGGGAAACTTAATGGGAGAAAAGTTCCACGGAGGAGTCTGGAATCTATGGGGTTGAACCCACCTGACATTTTTACGTGGATGTTGATCAAGGAACAATATTACCCTATTGGTAACTATGAAAAACAATACATGAGATGGACAATGTTGCATCAAGAGAGGGGCCAAGAATTGTTGGAGTTCATTAATACCTTCCATCCCTTGCGCACAAAGTTGGGTATCAAATATTCTGAGTGGAATTTGGTTTTGAAATATCGTAGGGCTCTACACCGGTACATCCAAACTGAAATGGAGTTTCTAGACATCTCATCGCTGGGACATGCCTATCGATATGTTGTCAAAATTGAGCAGTAATTTAGGCACCAGAAGAAACGGGAGTTCGGGTCTGCAAATCCTCAACAACCAAAGTATGATAAATATGAACCTAACAAACAACCTCCCAAAAACTAGTCCAAGGAACAATAAAAGAAGGGTCATGGGAAGAAGAAGAAGGACACTGAAAAGTGGTGTGATTTCCATAAAATACCCTATCACAACACTGATTAATGTCGCTCAAAACAATCATTGGTGTCCAAGATCAAAGACAAGGATCCAAACCCTGATTCAAAATCTGATTCAGAAAATACTAGCGGGAGACATATCATGGACGCAGACCCCACTTCTACTATCGTGACCATAATAATTCAACTAGAAGAACCAACAAATTCTGAAGAGGGGGAGAGAATATTCCATTCACTAATGTGGGTGAACGTAACCCTATTTCATTTCATTGTTGATAGTAGAAACTAGAAAAACCTCATCTTAGTAGAGGTCATCAAATAATTGGGTTTGTCAACAACACCACACCTGCAACCATACAAAATCGGGTGATTTCACCAGGAACGAGACATCTGTGTCCACCAGCAATGTTGATTTTCATACGACATCCATCCCTTCATGGATGAGGTATTATGTGATGTTTCCCAACTGGATGTCTGTGATGTTCTTTTCGGCCAGCCATATATGTGGAAGTGCCATGTTATTTATGAGTCTCGACCCCGTAGTGTAAATGTTACTCTAGGGGGTCATCTCTACAGGATACCATTGGTATTTCAAACTAGTGTCCCACCTAAACAATGTCGCAAGGTAGTATATCATACTACAAAAATCAACTTCTTCATAATCTATTCAAAATGTGAGCAAAAGAACATCGCAACCACTGCAGCCTCACTCCAAGCACCTTTTTTCCAACAGAAGAAGGTCAAAAATATTGAAGAAAATCAGAAAGATTCCATGTGCACACAGTCATCCCATGTAGCCAGACTGGTTAAAAAGGTTCAACCCTTCCAGCCACAGGTTCGTAACAACCTTAAACAAGCTAAGAAGTGCAACTTCTCGAACTAGGAAAGTAGCTCACCAATATGCATATTCGGAAAAAACATTTCCCTCTCCCCCGGGCACTCAACGCAATGGAGATCATTTCTTCCTAAGGCGGTAGGATTGACCCAGGTGTATATCTGTGGCCACCCACCTATTCCTATAAATTTATGTTCCTAAACCTCTGAGGCCATTTTGAGGGACTAAATCAATTTTTTTGGGGATCGATCACCTCAATGATTGTAAAAGGCTCTAATTGAGCCCCCAAAATGAACCTCTTCAACAATACCTTTCCAACGAGCTATCGTGCACCCCAAAAAATATTGTATGCCAAAGTTATGCCCATGGGAAGTTGATACACCAAACTACCCAAAATGGGGTCCATAAAATTGTTGGTTTTTCATCTTCCGGGGTTAGGATTTTGGATTTTATTTATGTTAAAAATGCCTTGGATGTTCATTGTAACAATCATCTTCTTCCAAATGTGATTAGACCTCACATATCTTCTCATAGATAAGATGTCACCATTCTAGTGAGTCTTTCACTATGTATTTCTATAGTTTTGTACATTTCGCTCATTAATAAAAATTGTGTATTATTGTATCTTTGTTTTTATGGTTACATCTATGATATATATTTATGTTATATTATTGGATATCTGAGATATCTTTGAAAATTTATTTATGATATATCTACTCTCATTTTGTTCCAAAAATAATTTGGATCAGTGGTTTCAGAGCAGGATGCTCTTGATCGTTTTTCAGTGCATGTCCATGATGAGGAACAAGTATAGAGAGTTGGGTATCGATATTGTGTCTCTTGAGGACAACCTCTCTTGCATGCCCAAGAAACCATCCATGGAGGAAGAAAATAAAAACGACAGAGAAGAATATTTTATTAATATTTTGCTTGAGCAAGCTCTCACACGACAGAGGGATGAAATGATGGAGAATTTTTCCCACATCCTTCAATGCATGTCGATAACAACATGTGTTTATTCATCAAGCAACAAATTTGGAGGCACCTATCCTTTCAAGGTACAAGTTAATTTTTATATTCACATCGTTGAAGGTTAGATAGACGTGAATTCCCTAGAGAAATGGTTAAATCTTCTAGAAGGTTATTTCTTTGTTCACAATTTTTCCAACAACGAAAATATCACATTTGCACTCCTTAAGGCTCTCCCCCATGTCAAACATTGGTGGGAAACTTAATCGAAGAAAATTTCCATAGAGGAGTCTGGAATCTATGGGGTCGATCCCACCAGGGTTTTTTTGTGGATGCAGTCAAGGAACAATATTACCCCATTGGTAACTATGATGACTAGTACATGAGATGGACCACATTGTGTCAAGAGAGCGACCAAGTAATGCCAGACTTCACCAATACCTTCCATATTTTGTGCACCAAGCTGGTAATCAAATATTCTGAGTGACATTTGGTTCTAAAATACCGTGCATCTCTACACAGATACATCCAAATTGAAATGGAGTTTCTAGACATCTCACGATTGGGAGCAACCTATTGATATGTTGTCAAAATTGAGAAGAAGTTTAGGAACCAAAAAAAAATGGGATTTTGTGTTTGAAAATCCACAACAACCAAAGTATGATAAATATGTCCCTAAAAAACAACCTCCCAGAAACTAGTCCAAGCCGCGGGAAAAGAAGGGCCACGGGAGGGCAAAGAAGGAAAATCGAAAGTGGTGTGATTTCCACAAAATCCCCTAGTACAACAAAGATGAATGTTTCTCAAAAAAAACATTGGTGGACAAGATCAAATACATGGAGCCTAACCTTGATTTAGAAGATACTGGCAGTAGACATATCATCAATGCAGACCCCACTTCTACTATCGCAACCACAACAATTCAACTAGAAGAACTACCAAATCCCAAAGAGGGGGAGCACCTCTTCCATTCACATATGTGGGTGAAGGGGACCCCATTGCATTTCATTGTTGATAATGGAAGCCAGAAGAACCTCATCTCAATAGAGGTTGTCAAATAGTTGGAATCGTCGACAACACCACACCCGTAACCATACAACATCGAGCAGCTTCACCAAGAATGAGACTTTTGTGTCATCCAACAGTGTTGATTTTCATACTGCATCCAACCCTTCAAGGATGAGGTATTATTTGATGTTTCCCCACTAGATGTTTGTAATGTTCTTTTGGGCCAGCCATATATGTGGAAGCGCCATTCTATTTATGAGTCTCGAACTCATAGTGTCATTGTTACACTGGGGGTCATCTCTACAGGATACCAGAGGTAGTTCCAACTACTTTCCCACCTAAAGAATTCTACAAGGTAGTATATCATACTAAAAAATTAATCTTCTTCATAGTTTATTCAAAAGGTGAACAGAAGAAAATTGCAACCACTGCAGCCTCAGTCCAAGCACCTTCTCTCCAATATAATCAAATCGAAAAGATTGAAGAAAAGAGGAAAGATTCCTTCTACAAACATTCATCTCATGTAGCTAGACTGGTTAAAAATTTCCAACCCTTCCAACCACAGGTTCATGATAACCTTCAATAAGCTATGCAACACAACTTCTCGAGCTAGGAAAGTAGCTCATTAAGATGCAGATTCAACAAACGCTTTTCCCTCTCCCCCGGGAACTCAACGCAATGGAGACCATTGCTTCCTAAGGAGGGAGTATTTATATAGGTGGATAGCGGTGGCCACCCACCTATTCCAACTGGTTGAAAATGGTCTTCTAGCAATTTACTATTTTTAGCAGGTTTTCAGTTCCTAAGCTTTTGGGGCCATTTTGAGGGCCTAAATGAAGTTTTTTCGAGATCAAGCACCTCAATGATATTAGATGGTTGTAATTAATCCCCCCAAATGAATCTCTTCATATATACCTTTCTAATGAGTTATCGTTCACCCCAAATAGAGATCGTATGCCAAATTTACACCTTCGGGAAGTTGATACACCAATCAACCCAAAACGAGGTCCACACAATTGTTGCCTTTTCATCTTCCGGGGTTAGGGTTTTGGATTTTATTTATTTTAAAAAGGCCTTGGAGCCTTATTGTTACAATCATCTTATTTTGAATTTGAGTAGTCGTCACATGTCTTCTCAAAGATAAGTTGCCACCATTCCAGTGAATCTTTCACTTTTTATTTCTATAGTTTTGTACATTTCGCTCATTAATAGAAATTGTGTATTATTGTATCTACGTGTTTATGGTTTCATCTCTGATATATATTTATTTTATATTATTAGATATCTCAGATCTCTTTGTACATTTATTTATTATATCTCTGCTCCCATTTCGTGCCGAAAATAATTTGGATCAAAAGCAATCTAGAATATGTGAGAAATGAAAGCACTAGGAAGGGAAAATGACAAGGATTACTAGTGTTCTTCAACCGTAGGACTAATTTATAATGAACCTAGAAAATTAAAATAATTCAAACCTGGAATTGAATAACACACAAATCAGAAAATAAAACAACATTCTACGCTAAGAATAAAATCGTAGGAAATTACCCGAATCGAGGGGACCTTCTTGACTTGGACAACACTCCTAGAGAGACTAACTCATATCGAAGAGCGGATGAGAATTCTTGCAATAACCAACTATACATTAATGAAATGAAATCAAGATATAATCGGAAGCCCAACCTCTATTACAACAATTCTCTGCTATAATGAGCTTATTGATAATTAATTCCCCCTACCCCATAGTTTCTACAACATTTAAACAAATTTCCAATCGAACTAATTCCTAGAATTAGTTGATTTTCAAAATCAATACATAATGGATTTATTTAATTTTTGGAAGGTTATGGATTACGATATCCTTTACAAAACTTATTGCTAAATATTACATAATAAGAAACAAACTCTCGAAATCTCCTTCGCTTAGAGATTCCATGTAGAATATTTTGACTTTTCCTTTATCTTACGGTTCGAGATTGGAAGAAGTGTCCTAGGCATGAAATCTTTGATAATAAACCATGTGATAATCAAAACCCATATCTCAAGGTTGCATCATCAAATCTGGGCATTGTATTTTTTGTTTTTTTCAAATCTGGGTGTATCATGAAATTTATGCAAATATTAGATGAAGAACAAACCATAACTCTCAAACTATTCCTTTATCTAGAAAACAATTCATGATATTCTCAAATTTCCATGCTCGGAACGAAACCCATGTTTTGGATTCAGCATATTCATCTTCATTTGAATGAAACTTTAGGTGAAAGTGTATTGTCTAGAAATTTTTCTAATTTGGGGTTAAATTTTTGTTCCTAAGATGGAGTTCCACATGTGTGAACTGGGTGCACTCTGACACAAGTTTCAAGATGTCGATGTCATTGTGGAGAAAAAACATTTTCTCGATTTTCTCCTAGAAATACATGAATATGCCAAACAATGTCGGGTGCTAGAATGATAGTGATGGTGCAAGAATGTTGAATTGCAGTAATAGTACATGAATGGTTATAATGATGGTACAAGAGTCACACTTCATAAAACTTCATCAGTAAAACCATGATATAGTCATATTTTAATTACTAAAAACATGCAAAAACTATGTATTGACCACATAGGATGTATAATCGTGAATGACAATAGATAATGGAGATTTATGGTGTAATTGGATGTATATTATTGGCGAAATGAGGGAAAAGGTGTAATGATGAATGTATTTATATAGTGTAAAATATGGAAAATGTGGAGCCCAACATTGACGAAAGAAGGAAAGTTGGGGACTTGACGAAAGAAGGTGAGTTGGGGACTTGCCTTCATGTCGAAGATTGTGCAAACAAGTGGATTTCAACATGAAGAGATCACTTGGACTTGTGAATTTCTCATGACTCTGGAAACATGGTTGAGGGTGAATCCTAACGATTCCAACGCATTGAGAGGTAAACATAGAAACATGGCCAGACGATGAAGTAATGAGGCAAGGGTAGTCTTGACGTGTAGTTCTTGGGGAAGATTAGCTAACTGTTTTATGAGGGGTACAACGGAGTAAGTCTATCGAGGATTAATTTTCCTTGGGGAGTCTTCATAGTGCAGTGAGGTGAGGGGATACCTTAACTTGGTCTGATATTGTTGCATGGATGGACCGAATTATACAAGGATATCAAATTACGAATGCACCAACAGTTTTAGATTCCAACACTTACACATTTTGGAGGATATCCTTGAGGAAGATCTAATGATGGCAACAACGGTGAGGAAAGGATGGACAATTTCCTTATTCTTTTCATTTGGATGGAGTGATAAAGATGCAAACTAAAAATACTATGTTCAGGCATGAGGAAATATATTCTCATGAGCTGGGCTCAATGGTTGGATTCGCTACCCAATCAATTTGAGGCATGGGGGCTAGCATTGTTAAGCGATGTGACATAGTTAGTTGAAGTATGATCGCAACACGGATTCATGAAGAGTTCAACATTTATACATTTTTTATGTTTTGGTTGAGGTTGTAGTAGTTGTTGAGGGGACAACATTGAAACAAAGAGTGATCCTCGTAGTGGGATAGAACAAAGTTGGGAAGGAGATGTCTTTCCATCATTCTAGATAGTTTGGTCGCACACAACTTTGGGCATGGGATAATATGGATGGTTGTAGAGGTTGCAAATGATTTTTGTGTGAGATGGAAACTTATGGTTTCCACTTTGACAGGAAACTTTGGGTTTCCACTTTGAAAGAATTTGGGGGTTTCCATTTGGCACAAAACTTGGGGTTTCCAAAAGACATAGTTTCAACAGAGGAACAAGTTGAGAAACGAATTGGAGATTGCAGATTTCATGGATGTTTTTTACGATGAAAATGACTTGAGTTGGGTTAGGATGTAAGGCCTTGAGAGCTTAGCTCAAGCGCGTGCACTTTCACCACAGTGTGAATCGAGCAGGAAGGATGCTCATGTGTATGAGGAGACAAATGTCTTCATATAGGGGAGAGTTGGGATTCCTTGGATGCGTGACATGACAAGGGGAAACTCCACACAAGGTTCCTTGCGACATAATTCAGATGATAGATGATTTGATGAAGAGTTTAGGGAAAGAATTGGGCGCTCCATCAACGAAGGGAAAATTGACTAAGGCATGGGGGCCACACTTAGGAGAGACAACACGAATCACCTAAGGGGTGTACGCACCCAAGATGACAAGTGGATTTATCAAATCGGGTGTGATAGCATGAGGGGCACACCAAGGTTGGGTACATTGATCCCAAGGGGAATAATAGCTAATGATCACATATGTTCATTTGGGCCACCGGGTATTTGAAGGGATGCGATGATTCATTTGGATGATCGGGTTTGTGAAAGGGGTGTTATGATTCATTAGGACATGGGTTCCTGAAGGGGCGCGACACCCCAAAGGAATCGATGGTTCACGATGATGACCTTTGGGGAGCCTATAAGAGAAAAAGGGTGCACAACCAAGAAAGGAAAGTTTTGGAAATAAATTGAACACAAAGAGAGAAATAGCTTTGTGGCTCTAAGGAAAACAAAGGGAGGAAACTCCCTCAAGGAGCCAAGTTGCTCCACTCTGGGAGGAGTTGTGCTGGCTTGAGGTGGATTCGTTAGAGAGAGATGGGATAGCTTCTCTTGGGCCCATTTTTGCTAAGTCTAGAAACACAGGTATATTGGAGGCATGTGTGAGGTAGAACCAAAATTAATGAATTCTATGGAAACTAAGAGGTAGAATCTATGGAATTGTCTAGAAATTTTTCTAATTTGCGGTTAAATTTGTGTTCCTAAGCTGGAGGTCCACACGTGTGAACTGGGCACACTCTGAGACAAGTTACAAGATGTCGATGTCGTTGTGGAGAAAAACATTTTCTCGATTTTCTCCTAGAAATGCATGAATATGCCAAAGAATGTCGGGTACTAGAATGATAGTGATGGTGCAGGAATGTTGAATTGTAGTAATAGTACATGAATGGTTATAATGATGGTACAAGAGTCACACTTCATAAAACTTCATCAGTAAAACCATGATATAATCATATTTTAATTACTAAAAACATGCAAAAACTATGTATTGACTACATAGGATGTATAATTGTGAATGACAATAGATAATGGAGTCTTGTGGTGTAATTGAATGTATATTATTGGAAAAATGAGGGAAAAGGTGAAATGATGAATGTATTTATATAGGGGAAAATATGGAAAATGTGGAGCCTAACATTGACGAAAGAAGGAAAGTTGGGGACTTGACAAAAGAAGGTGAGTTGGGGACTTGCCTTCATGTTGAGGATTGTGCAAACAAGTGGATTTCAACACGAAGAGATCACTTGGACTTGTGAATTTCTCTTGATTTGGGAAACATGGTTGAGGGTGAATCCTAACGATTCAAACCCATTGAGAGGTAAACATAGCAACATGGCCAGACGATGAAGCAATGAGGCAAGGGTAGTCTAGATGTGTAGTTCTTGGGGAAGATTAGCTAACTGTGTTATGAGGGGTACAATGGAGTAAGCCTGTTGAGGATTAATTTTCCTTGGGGAGTCTTCATAGTGCAGTGAGGTGAGGGGATACCTTAACTTGGTCTAATATTGTTGCATGGATGGACCGAATTCTACAAGGATATCAGAGTACGAATGCACCAACAATTTTAGATTCCAACACTTACACATTGTGGAGGATATCCTTGAGGAAGATCGAATGATGGCAACAATTGTGAGGAAAGGATGGATAGTTTCCTTATTCTTTTCATTTGGATGGAGTGATAGAGATGCAGACTAAAAATACTATGTGCAGGCATGATGAAATATATTCTCATGAGTTTGGCACAATGGTTGGATTCGCTACCCAATCAGTTCGAGGCATGGGGGCTAGCATTGTTAAGCGACGTGACATAGTTGATTGAAGTATGATTGCAACACGGAGTCATGGAGAGTTCAACATTTATACATTTTTTTATGTTTTGGTTGAGGTTGTAGTAGTTGTTGAGGGGACAACATTGAAACAAAGAGTGATCCTCGTAGTGGGACAATGGAATCATATACATTGCGAACAAAGTTGGGAAGGAGATGTCTTTCCATCGTTCTGGATAGTTTGGTCACACACAACTTTGGGCATAGGATAGTATGGATGATTTTAGAGGTTGCAGATGATTTTTGTGTGATATGGAAACTTATGGTTTCCACTTTGACAGGAAACTTTGGGTTTCCACTTTGAAAGAATTTTGGGGTTTCCGTTTGGCACAAAACTTGGGGATTCCAAAAGACATAGTTGCAATAGAGGCACAAGTTGAGAAAAGACTTGGAGATTGCAGATTTCATGGATGTTTTTTACGATGAAAATGACTTGAGTTGGGTAAGGATGTAAGGCCTTGAGATCTTAGCTCAAGCACGTGCATTTTCACCACAGTGTGAATCGAGCAGGAAGGATGTTGATGTGAATGAGGAGACAATTGTCTTCATATACGGGAGAGTTGGGATTCCTTGGATGCGTGGCATCACAAGGGGAAACTCCACACAAGGTTCCTTGCGACATAATTCAGATGACAGATGATTTGATGAAGAGTTTAGGGAAAGAATTGGGCACTCCATCAATGAAGGGAAAATTGACTAAGGCATGGGGGGCACACTGAGGAGAGACAACACGACTGACCTAAGGGGTGTGTGCACCCAAGATGACAAGTAGATTCATCAAATGCGGTGTGATAGCATGAGGGTCGCACCAAGATTGGGTGCACTGATCCCAAGGGGCATAATAGATAACTATCACATCTGTTCATTTGGGCCACCGGGTATTTGAAGGGATGCGATGATTCATTTGGACGATTGGGTCTGTGAAAGGGGTGTTATGATTCATTTGGACATGGGTTCCTGAAGGGGCACGACACCCCAAAGGAATCGATGGTTCACGATGATGACCTTTGAGGAACCTATAAGAGAAAAAGGGTGCACAACCAAGAAAGAAAGGTTTTGGAAATAACTTGAACACAAAGAGAGAAATAGCTTTGTGGCTCTAAGGAAAACAAAGGGAGGAAACTCCCTCAAGGAGCCAAGTTGCTCCACTCTGGGAGGAGTTGTGCTGGCTTGAGGTGGATTTGTTAGAGAGAGATGGGATAGCTTCTCTTGGGTCTATTTTGGCTAAGTCTAGAAACACAAGTCTATTGGAGGCATGTGTGAGGTAGAACCAAAATTAATGAATTCTATGGAAACTAAGAGGTAGAATCTACAGAAACGAAGAGATAACAAGTCTGAAGTTGAGGGCACGTCTAAAGTGCACTACATATGGTTGTAGAGATAGTTGCAATAGAGAGTCTTGTGGTGACAAATCTATTCATGAATGTCTTGGCGAGGTAAGGCAATTCGTTTGACTCTGCTAAAGTTGTAAATAGAACTAGTAATGCTCATGTTGTAATTGTTCTGCAATAACAAAGACTTAGTCAGGTGTTAGGAATGGTTTGTGTCACTCGCACTATTGTGTTTGTGTTTTGTTTATTCCACAGTTCTCTTGGTTTCTCATGGAGGTATGATTAAATATGACTAAATGTTAAAGCAGTTAATGGATGTCTAAGTATACAAGAGCTGCAATAGAGTAGGAGTGTGACTCGTCAGTAGCCTAGAACGGAGTATGGGTATGCTCTAGGTGAAAAGACATACTCCATACAAAGGAACCTTGATGTTTCCAAGCAACCAAGTGTGAAACGTCGCGGTGTTGCACGCCCCCAAAAAGTACACAGTCGCAAGGCACGTTGTGGGGACATGACATGTAAGATAATTGCAGCATAATGGAGTTTAAAAGGAGTTAATTTTATTGATAGAATAAAAGGCATAAGTGTAACATTTATAAAAAAAGTTAATTCAATAATATATAAATTTCCATTTTACATAATTAATTATATGGAATTTGATTAAATTTTCAGAAATATAGTGAAAGTTTTATTATAATTCCAAATACCAAAAAAAAGCAATCAAAAATTTCAAATCAGTCAAAAATCAAACTTTTTAAAATCTTCTAATTTAAAAAAATAATAATAGCATGCAATGATTAAACTCCTCTTTTTAAAAATGATCGAGAATGTAATTCAAGGAAAGTTGTAAAATAATAGTCATCGGCCTTTCTCCATGTTTTACTAATCCTACACTAACTGAAAGTACGATTTACAGCCATTGTTAACCGAGTGTTCAGAGATCGTTGGCCAAGTAAAGTTATAAGCACATAAATTTGGCGATGAGAATTCATAAGTGTAAAAAGTTAATGTGTGTTTCTGTTGGCTTGTTAACGTAGTTTTAACTGATTTGTAACTAAATAATTTTCTTAAAACACACATATTTCGATNTGGCCAAGTAAAGTTATAAGCACATAAATTTGGCGATGAGAATTCATAAGTGTAAAAAGTTAATGTGTGTTTCTGTTGGCTTGTTAACGTAGTTTTAACTGATTTGTAACTAAATAATTTTCTTAAAACACACATATTTCGATGTAACACAAATTTCTATTATGCTTGAACATAGATAGAAAATTTAAATTAAAGAACTTCACTCCATTTGAATACCAAAATTCTCATGGATTTGACATCTATTTCAATGTAACACAAATCTCTATTATGCTTGAACATAGATAGAAAATTTAAATTAAAGGACTTCACTCCATTTGAATATCAAAATTCTCATAAATTTGACATCTATTTCAATGTAACACAAATCTCTATTATGCTTTAACATAGGTAGAAAATGCTTGAACATAGATAGAAAATTTAAATTAAAGAACTTCACTCCATTTGAATACCAAAATTCTCATGGATTTGACATCTATTTCAATGTAACACAAATCTCTATTATGCTTTAATATAGATAGAAAATTTAAATTAAACAACTTCACTCCATTTGAATACCAAAATTCTCATGGATTTGACATCTATTTCAATGTAACACAAATCTCTATTTTGCTTGAACATAGATAGAAAATTTAAATTAAAGAACTTCACTCCATTTGAATACCAAAATTCTCATGGATTTGACATCTATTTCAATGTAACACAAATCTCTATTATGCTTTAACATAGATAGAAAATTTAAATTAAAGAACTTCACTCCATTTGAATACCAAAATTCTCATGGATTTGACATCTATTATTGTATATTAGTTTCGATCTATTTTGACTAAATATTTCTTATATATTAAGATGAAAAAATTAAAAAAAAAATTGAGATCAATCAACCTAAATAATAATAAGGCCACAAGGGTTCACACAAACTCTATTCATTTGATAAATTGCATACATATTTATAGGCTAGGATAGCCTTTAACAATCTCTTGAACTTGTGGATCTGAAAACCACTCAAAAACTAAAATAGAAATAAGTTTTAACCATTTTTTAACCATGACATTTAGCCATTATTATCCAACATTCTTGTTTAATGGAGAAATGAATTTAATACAATATTAATGCATAACATGCCTTAGTTTCAACTATGCCTTAGTCTCAACTAGACTTACAAACATTACAAAGGACAATTCAAATAGAACCTTAAAATTTGTTTCAACTCCATATATATAAGTGAGTTTTTCTCTTCCTCATTTTCCATGTAGAAATGTGTTTATGTTTTATATAAATTAATTAAATTTGTTAAAATATTTATGATTTCAATTAACATTAATTATATCAATTTATCAAATAATAAGTTTAACATAAGATTTTATTAAAAAACACATTTATATTAAAAAACCATAAGTGTTCCAACATGGAAAATTTTAATCTACATGGAAATTTCAGATCTCTATGTATGTATTTATTTTCACTTTAATTTAACCACAATATTTTGATATATGTTCTATTAAAAAATTATTTTCACTTCACTGTGGGCCACAATATTTTGTATTTTGATATGAAATAGAGATTGAAATGTTTTATTTAAGATCTCCATTGAAAAAATTGAAATTTTTTATTTAAAATTTATTTTCACTTCACTGTCAAGCACAATATTTTGATATGAAATAAAGATTGAAATGTTTTATTTGAAATCTACATTACTTTATGTATGTATTTATTTTCACTTTACTGTCAACCACAGTATTTTGATAGGACTATTTCATATTTTGAATATGTATCTCATATGTATGATTGCAACCAATTATTCCGATAGAGCTTATGCAACAAGATTGAATGTGAAATGTTTCCTGGATTACTGCAACAAGATTGAATGTTGAATATCCTTATTTTTAGGATCAAATTATCTTCTCAAACCTTTAAACTAGCAAATCTACCATTCATTTCTTATATAAAACCAATTCAACAAGGATGTGTCAATCTAACGGGCGTTAATATTATCCCTATTTCTGGCATATCCAAACTGTGTTTTGATTTATAATTCAGTCGTTCCAGATACAGATCTCACATGGACTCTAACTANTGTTTTATGAGGGGTACAACGGAGTAAGTCTATCGAGGATTAATTTTCCTTGGGGAGTCTTCATAGTGCAGTGAGGTGAGGGGATACCTTAACTTGGTCTGATATTGTTGCATGGATGGACCGAATTATACAAGGATATCAAAGTACAAATGCACCAACAGTTTTAGATTCCAACACTTACACATTTTGGAGGATATCCTTGAGGAAGATCTAATGATGTCAACAACGGTGAGGAAAGGATGGACAGTTTCCTTATTCTTTTCATTTGGATGGAGTGATAAAGATGCAGACTAAAAATACTATGTTCAGGGATGAGGAAATATATTCTCATGAGCTGGGCTCAATGGTTGGATTCGCTACCCAATCAGTTTGAGGCATGGGGGCTAGCATTGTTAAGCGATGTGACATAGTTGGTTGAAGTATTATCGTAACACGGATTCATGGAGAGTTCAACATTTATACATTTTTTATATTTTGGTTGAGGTTGTTGTAGTTGTTGAGGGGACAACATTCAAACAAAGAGTGATCCTCGTAGTGGGACAGTGGAATCATATACATTGCAAACAAAGTTGGGAAGGAGATGTATTTCCATCATTCTGGATAGTTTGGTCGCACAGAACTTTGGGCATAGGATAGTATGGATGGTTGTAGAGGTTGAAAATGATTTTTGTGTGAGATGGAAACTTATGGTTTCCACTTTGACAGGAAACTTTGGGTTTCCACTTTGAAAGAATTTTGGGGTTTCCATTTCGCACAAAACTTGGGGTTTCCAAAAGACATAGTTTCAACAGAGGCACAAGTTGAGAAAATAATTGGAGATTGCAGATTTCATGGATGTTTTTTACGATGAAAATGACTTGAGTTGGGTTAGGATGTAAGGCCTTGAGAGCTTAGCTCAAGCGCGTGCACTTCACCACAGTGTGAATCGAGTAGGAAGGATGCTCATGTGTATGAGGAGACAAATGTCTTCATATAGGGGAGAGTTGGGATTCCTTGGATGCGTGACATGACAAGGGGAAACTCCACACAAGGTTCCTTGCGACATAATTTAGATGATAGATGATTTGATGAAGAGTTTAGGGAAATAATTGGGCGCTCCATCAACGAAGGGAAAATTGACTAAGGCATGGGGGGCACACTTAGGAGAGACAACATGACTCACCTAAGGGGTGTACGCACCCAAGATGATAAGTAGATTCATCAAATGGGGTGTGATAGCATGAGGGGCACACCAAGGTTGGGTATACTAATCCCAAGGGGCACAATAGCTAACGATCACATATGTTCATTTGGGCCACTGGGTATTTGAAGGGATGCGATGATTCATTTGGACGATTGGGTCTGTGAAAGGGGTGTTATGATTCATTAGGACATGGGTTCCTGAAGGGGCGCGACACCCCAAAGGAATCGATGGTTCGCGATGATGACCTTTGGGGAGCCTATAAGAGAAAAAGGGTGCACAACCAAGAAAGGAAAGTTTTGGAAATAACTTGAACACAAAGAGAGAAATAGCTTTATGGCTCTAAGGAAAACAAAGGGAGGAAACTCCCTCAAGCAGCCAAGTTGCTCCACTCTGGGAGGAGTTGTGCTGGCTTGAGGTGGATTCGTTAGAGAGAGATGGGATAGCTTCTCTTGGGCCCATTTTGGCTAAGTCTAGAAACACAAGTATATTGGAGGCATGTGTGAGGTAGAACGAAAATTAATGAATTATGTGGAAACTAAGAGGTAGAATCTACGGAATTGTCTAGAAATTTTTCTAATTTGCGGTTAAATTTTTGTTCCTAAGCTGGAGGTCCAAACGTGTGAACTAGGTGCACTCTGACACAAGTTTCAAGATGGCGATGTCATTGTGGAGAAAAACATTTTCTCGATTTTCTCCTAGAAATGCATGAATATGCCAAAGAATGTCGGGTACTAGAATGATAGTGATGGTGCAGGAATGTTGAATTACAGTAATAGTTCATGAATGGTTATAATGATGGTACAAGAGTCACACTTCATAAAACTTCATCAGTAAAACCATGATATAATCATATTTTAATTACTAAAAACATGCAAAAACTATGTATTGACTACATAGGATGTATAATCGTGAATGACAATAGATAATGGAGGTTTATGGTGTAATTGAATGTATATTATTGGCAAAATGAGGGAAAAGGTGAAATGATGAATGTATTTATATAGGGGACAATATGGAAAATGCGGAGCCTAACATTGACGAAAGAAGGAAAGTTGGGGACTTGACGAAAGAAGGTGAGTTGGGGACTTGCCTTTATGTCGAGGATTGTGCAAACAAGTGGATTTCAACACGAAGAGATCACTTGGACTTGTGAATTTCTCTTGATTTGGAAAACATGGTTGAGGGTGAATCCTAACGATTCCAACCCATTGAGAGGTAAACATTGCAACATGGCCAAACGATGAAGCAATGAGGCAAGGGTAGTGTAGACGTGTAGTTCTTGGGGAAGATTAGCTAACTGTGTTATGAGGGGTACAATGGAGTAAGCCTGTTGAGGATTAATTTTCCTTGGGGAGTCTTCATAGTGCAGTGAGGTGAGGGGATACCTTAACTTGGTATGATATTGTTGCATGGATGGACCGAATTCTACAAGGATATCAGAGTACGAATGCACCAAC
This sequence comes from Picea sitchensis, assembly GCA_010110895.2. Classification (NCBI taxonomy): domain Eukaryota; kingdom Viridiplantae; phylum Streptophyta; class Pinopsida; order Pinales; family Pinaceae; genus Picea; species Picea sitchensis. Next base: position 20,593 of record SNQJ01S0087281.1, read on the forward strand.
AGTTTTAGATTCCAACACTTACACATTGTGGAGGATATCCTTGAGGAAGATCGAATGATGGAAACAATTGTGAGGAAAGGATGGACAGTTTCCTTATTCTTTTCATTTGGATGGAGCGATAGAGATGCAGACTAAAAATACTATGTGCAGGCACGATGAAATATATTCTCATGAGTTTGGCACAATGGTTGGATTCGCTACCCAATCAGTTCGAGGCATGGGGGCTAGCATTGTTAAGCAACATGACATAGTTGATTGAAGTATGATTGCAACACGGAGTCATGGAGAGTTCAACATTTATACATTTTTTATGTTTTGGTTGAGGTTGTAGTAGTTGTTGAGGGGACAACATTGAAACAAAGAGTGATCCTCATAGTGGGACAGTGGAATCGTATACATTGCGAACAAAGTTGGGAAGGAGATGTCTTTTCATCGTTCTGGATAGTTTGGTCACACACAACTTTGGGCATAGGATAGTATGGATGGTTGTAGAGGTTGCAGATGATTTTTGTGTGATATGGAAACTTATGGTTTCCACTTTGACAGGAAACTTTGCGTTTCCACTTTGAAATAATTTTGGTGTTTCCGTTTGGCACAAAACTTGGGGTTTCCAAAAGAAATAGTTGCAATAGAGGCACAAGTTGAGAAAAGACTTGGAGATTGCACATTTCATGGATGTTTTTTACGATGAAAATGACTTGAGTTGGGTTAGGATGTAAGGCCTTGAGATCTTAGCTCAAGCACGTGCATTTTCACCACAGTGTGAATCGAGCAGGAAGGATGTTGATGTGAATGAGGAGACAATTGTCTTCATATACGGGAGAGTTGGGATTCCTTGGATGCATGGCATGACAAGGGGAAACTCCACACAAGGTTCCTTGCGACATAATTCAGATGACGGATGATTTGACAAAGAGTTTAGGGAAAGAATTGGGCACTCCATCAATGAAGGGAAAATCGACTAAGGCATGGGGGGCACACTGAGGAGAGACAACACGACTGACCTAAGGGGTGTGTGCACCCAATATGACAAGTAGATTCATCAAATGGGGTGTGATAGCATGATGGGCGCACCAAGGTTGGGTGCACTGATCCCAAGGGGCACAATAACTAACTATCACATATGTTCATTTGGGCCACCGGGTATTTGAAGGGATGCGATGATTCATTTGGACGATTCGGTTTGTGAAAGGGGTGTTATGATTCATTTGGACATGGGTTCCTGAAGGGGTGCGATACCCCAAAGGAATCGATGGTTTGCGATGATGACCTTTGACGAACCTATAAGAGAAAAAGGGTGCACAACCAAGAAAGGAAGGTTTTGGAAATAACTTGAACACAAAGAGAGAAATAGCTTTGTGGCTCTAAGGAAAACAAAGGGAGAAAACTCCCTCAAGGAGCCAAGTTGCTCCACTCTGGGAGGAGTTGTGCTGGCTTGAGGTGGATTCGTTAGAGAGAGATGGGATAGCTTCTCTTGGGCCCATTTTGGCTAAGTCTAGAAACACAAGTCTATTGGAGGCATGTGTGAGGTAGAACCAAAATTAATGAATTCTATGGAAACTAAGAGGTAGAATCTACAGAAACGAAGAGATAACAAGTCTTCAGTTAAGGGCACATCTAAAGTGCACTACATATGGTTGCAGAGATAGTTGCGATAGAGAGTCTTGTGGTGACAAATCTATTCAGGAATGTCTTGGTGAGGTAAGGTGATTCATTTGACTCTGCTAAAGTTGTAAATAGAACTAGTAATGCTCATGTTGTAATTGTTCTGCAATAACAAAAACTTAGTCAGGTGTTAGGAATGGTTTGTGTCACTCGCACTATTGTGTTTGTCTTTTGTTTATTCCACAGTTCTCTTGGTTTCTCATGGAGGTATGATTAAATATGATTAAATGTTAAAGCAGTTAATGGATGTCTAAGTATACAATAGTTGCAATAGAGTAGGAGTGTGACTCGTCAGTAGCCTAGAACGGAGTATGGGTATGCTCTAGGTGAAAAGACATACTTCATACAAAGGAACCTTAATGTTTCCAAGCAACCAAGTGTGAAACGTCGCGGTGTTGCACGCCCTCAAAAAGTACACAGTCGCAAAGCACGTTGTGGGGACATGACATGTAAGATAATTGCAACATAATGGAGTTTAAAAGGAGTCAATTTTATTGATAGAATAAAAGGCATAAATGTAACATTGGTAAAAGAAGTTAATTCAATAGTATATAAATTTCCATTTTACATAATTAATTATATGGAATTTGATTAAATTTTCAGAAATATAGTGAAAGTTTTATTATAATTCCAAATACCAAAAAAAAATCAATCAAAACATTCAAATCAGTCGAAAATCAAACTTTTTAAAATCTTCTAATTTTAAAAAATAATAATAGCATGCAATGATTAAACTCCTCTTTTTCAAAATGATCGAGAATGTAATTCAAGGAAAGTTGTAAAATGATAGTCGTCGGCCTTTCTCCATGTTTTACCAATCCTACACTAACTGAAAGTACGATTTACAGTCATTATTAACCGAGTGTTTAGAGATCGCTGGCAAAGTAAAGTTATAAGCACATAAATTTGGCGATGAGAATTCATAAGTGTAAAAAGTTAATGTGTGTTTCTGTTGGCTTGTTAAAGTAGTTTTAACTGATTTGTAACTAAATAATTTTCTTAAAACACACATATTTCGATGTAACACAAATTTCTATTATGCTTGAATATAGATAGAAAATTTAAATTAAAGAACTTCACTCCATTTGAATACCAAAATTCTCATGGATTTGACATCTATTTCAATGTAACACAAATCTCTATTATGCTTGAACATAGATAGAAAATTTAAATTAAAAGACTTCACTCCATTTGAATACCAAAATTCTCATGGATTTGACATCTATTTCAATGTAACACAAATCTCTATTATACTTTAACATAGATAGAAAATGCTTGAACATAGATAGAAAATTTAAATTAAAGAACTTCACTCCATTTGAATACCAAAATTCTCATGGATTTGACATCTATTTCAATGTAACAAAAATCTCTATTATGCTTTAACATAGATAGAAAATTTAAATTAAATAACTTCACTCCATTTGAATACCAAAATTTTTATGGATTTGACATCTATTTCAATGTAACACAAATCTCTATTTTGCTTGAACATAGATAGAAAATTTAAATTAAAGAACTTCACTCCATTTTCATGGATTTGACATCTATTTCAATGTAACACAAATCTCTATCATGCTTTAACATAGATAGAAAATTTAAATTAAATAACTTCACTCCATTTGAATACCAAAATTCTCATGAATTTGACATCTATTATTGTATATTAGCTTCGATCTATTTTGACTTAATATTTCTTTTTGACTTAATATTTCTTATATATTAAGATGAAAAAATGAAAAAAAATTGAGATCAATCAACCTCAATAATAATAAGGCCACAAGGGTTCACAACTAAGACTATGTTCACACAAACTCTATTCATTTGATAAATTGCATACATATTTATAGGCTAGGATAGCCTTTAACAATCTCTTGAATTTGTGAATCTGAAAACCACTCAAAAACTAAAATAGAAATCAGTTTTAACCATTTTTTTAACTATGACATTTAGCCATTATTATCCAACATTCTCGTTTAATGGAGAAATGAATTTAATACAAGATTAATGCATAACATGCCTTATTCTCAACTATGCCTTAGTCTCAACTAGACTTACAAACATTACAAAGGACAATTCAAATAGAACCTTAAAATTTGTTTCAACTCCATATATAAGTGAGTTTTTCTCTTCATCATTTTCCATATAAAAATGTGTTTATGTTTTATATAGATTAATTAAATTTATTAAAATATTTATGATTTCAATTAACATTAGTTATATCAATTTATCAAATAATAAGTTTAACATAAGATTTTATTAAAAAACACATTTATATTAAAAAACCATAAGTGTTCCAACATGGAAAATTTTAATCTACATGAAAATTTAAGATCTCTATGTATGTATTTATTTTCACTTTACTTTAACCACGATATTTTGATATATGTTTTATTAAAAAATTATTTTCGCTTCACTGTAGGCCAAGTATGTTGTATTTTGATATGAAATAGAGATTGAAATGTTTTATTTAAGATCCTCATTGAAAAAATTGAAATTTTTTATTTAAAATTTATTTTCACTTCACTGTCAACCACAATATTTTGATATGAAATAGAGATTGAAATGTTTTATTTAAAATCTATATTACTTTATGTATGAATTTATTTTCACTTTACTGTCAACCACAGTATTTTGATAGGACTATTTCATATTTTGAATATGTATCTCATATGTATGATTGCAACCAATTATTCTGATAGAGCTTGATGCAACAAGATTGAATGTGAAACGTTTCCTGGACTACTGCAACAAGATTGAATGTTGAATATCCTTATTTTTAGGATCAAATTATCTTCTCAAACCTTTAAATTAGCAAATCTACCTTTCATTTCTTATATAAAACCAATTCAACAAGGATGTGTCAATCTAACGGGCGTTAATATTATCCCTATTTCTGGCATATCCAAACTGTGTTTTGATTTATAATTCAGCCGTTCCAGATACAGATCTCACATGGACTCTAACTAGGACTAAGCCCTTATTGCTTACCCTAATGTTGACGTGGCTATCGCACGTCAGCCCTTTATTGGAAATTTATTAAGACCTTGCAGAGGCCATGCCCGCTTAACAACCCACGAATTGATAGTCAACCATGAGATGGCCGTCGTTGCGACCTTTGCCGTCGGTGTCGATCTGGTTGAAAACACTGGCATCCAAATCGAGTCCGCCATTGGAGCACTGATCAACAATTCTCGCTATCACAGAAGCTCCAGTGCCTCTGTTAGTCACCTGTATCAAAAAAACATGCTCCAGGTGGCGCAGTACGCAGAGGCCTTCCCCAAATCCCAGCCAATGTTTTGTGGGTTATAGTAATTATAAGTGGCCCTCACATTGGACGCTTGCTGAGCCTCACACGGCCATTATCGCAACTCCTGCAATCTTCATTCTTGCACACAGACAGAATGCTACAAACAGTCGTTTTGATGAAACTGAGAGATGGAGGAGGACGTAATTGAAGCCGGAGGAGGACGTATTTATAACAAGCCGGAGAGGCCGTGGAGGGAACTGTTCAATTCGATTAGAGACGTGCTGAAACAGGTTACATGAATCTATTCAACGCTTCTTAGGCGGCTCCTGGTGGACTATATGCCTATCTATTCAACGCTTCTTAGTCGGCTCCTGGACGTTGACGTGCCTTATCCATAAAGATATGCCAATAAATCCCAGCTCTGGAATTTTCTATATGGTGTTTTTGCAATTTTTTTTATTAACTAATCTTAGTTTGTGTTATCAAATTTATTATTATTGGGTTGACATACATATTTGTTCAAAAAATTGATATAATATTGAAATAAACAATGATTGTTTAATACAGTTTGAGTGGGCCTAATAGTTAAGAACATGTGTTTCTTATTAAGAGGTCATGTATTGTTTCTTCTTAAGAGATTAAGATATGTATACTTTTGTAGACTTACCAGTGAAATCCCTGGAAAATTCTAAGTGAAATGCAGTTTATAAACAAATATATTTTGAAATTATTGTAATTTTTTTTTTTTGTCAGTTTTACTCAATAAGCACCTTTCATCTTTTGCCCTTATTTAAAGTTTCTTTGTTATTTTATTTACTCGATTGATTATTTACACCATATAGTTCTAATATAACTAATATAAATAAACATTGTGTGTTTAAAAAAAGCAATATTTTTTTATTGAAATAGTAAAAAGTGATTTTAACGTGATATGCTTGGTTTAAGGTTGAGACTATGTCGAAGGTAAATGAGCAATTAAAACCTCCTCAATGACCATTTCTCTAGATTTCCTTCATGGCACTTACAATTTTAAAAGCAAGTTTCTACCATGTTTTTCATTTATCATATAGAGAATTTGAATCATCATAAACTCAGAATATATGTGCGATATTGTGGCATCTTATAGGTGTAGAGTCATTATTTTCTAAGTTAATCAGTGATTTGTACACTTAATGATCATAAACTCAGAATATTTGTGGACTATTATAACACAGAATATTTGTGGGCTATTATAACATCCTATAGGGATAGAGTCGTTATTTTTTAAGAAAGTGTACCATCCTTACAATGCCTTTAATGATTATAAACTCAGAATATTTGTGGACTATTATAACACAGAATATTTGTGGGCTATTATAACATCCTATAGGGATAGAGTCGTTATTTTTTAAGAAAGTGTACCATCTTTACAATGCCTTTTGAATTAGGGTTACAATTTTTTTAGGGTTGTATGAAGCTTTCACAAACATAAAGTATTGCTACACTAAGAATAACAATGCCTTTTGAATTAGGGTTAGAGTTTTCTTAGGGTTGTATGAAGCTTTTAAAAACATAAAGTATTGCTACATGAAGAATAAGATAATTCAATGTAAAATACTAGGAACATATAAGTTTTACCATGGCTAATTAAACTAATCGAGTGCATATATATTTCTTCTTTTGCATGTAGCTTACCTTGAGAGTTCGGGTCTCTATCCTAGGTTGTTAATAAGTCTAAATAGGTATTTCAAATCAAAAGTCTCCATAATTTAGGTAAACTCTTATGTGTTACTTTATCATTTATTTATGATTAAATCTAATTTAATCAAGATATGGATTCCATTCCATGTAGTTATTTAATGTTTATTATGCATAGTTTTCAACATTTCCTTCATGGCACTTACATTTTAAGAGCATTAGTTATTAAAAGTTTCTACCATGTTTTTCACTTATAATGTAGAGAATTTGAATCATCATAAACACATGATATTTGTTCACTATTGTGGCATTCTATAGGGATAAAACCATTATTTTATAAGTCAACGCACCATTTGTACACTTATTCATTGTTTTGCTTATAATGTATAGAATTTGAATCATCATAAACTCAAAATATTAGTGCTCTATTGTGGCACTGTGCGCTATTGTGGCATCCTATAGGGATAGAGCCATTATTTTCTAAGACAACATGTCATCCTTACACTTATTTGAGTGCTTTTGAATTAGGGTTAGGGTTTGTTTTTAGTTTTATGGAGCTTTCCAAAATAGAAAGTGCTACTAGGAAGAATGGGATAATGCAATGTAAAATACTAATGAGTAAACAATCAATGAGGAACATATAAATTTCTACCATCGCAAATTAAACTAATGCAAAGCATATATATTTCTTCTTTTGCATGCAATTCACCTCCATAGTTCAATGTATATCATAAGTATGTTAATAGGTATAAATAGGTATTTCAAGTGAGAAGTTCCATAAGTGAGGTCATGTAACTAACCCAAAATTCACTACTTAAAACACAAAAAACTTGGTAGAGTAATTTTAAGCTTAATGTTGGGTATAAGTATTGACACTTTTATTGTGATCCCTCTTCAAGGAATCATTGTTTTCTTATCGACCATTAATTGGTGAAACTAGTTATAGACGAGGACTACACCAAAGGTAGTAGTTATGAGCTGTAATTTCTTATATTCCTTATTACAATAATGCTTAAATTTGAATAGGTAGGATTAATATACCATACGTATCTCATTATTGACTTGACGGTCTAGGTCCTTGTTCCACTTTGAAAACATATAAAATAACAACTTGGGTGCCATATAACTTACCAATTAAATTAGTCATGGGGAAAAATATCTCCATACATTCTCAAAGAGCCACACTCATTGCTAATGTAATGTCCATTCTATCAATACACATTTTGAATGACGACTTTTTATTATCCTCGTATTATTATAATTTATTAAGGAATGTGATTCCTAACTCTACTAGTAGTTTTTTGAACAACTTCTTTATGTAAGAGAGGTAATATTAATTGGGTCAGTTTCCCATGACGTTGACGTGAGGGACGTAGGGTTGGCGGTTTAATATGCATTCACCTTCTCTCGAAGCATCATAAGTACTCATAATATGGACCAACTATATGATTCCACCTTCCACCATTCACATGGAAAGCAGTACCATTCCACTCAATGATGCAGTGGAGGTACACCTAGTGATGGGCTCGAGACTATCCTCCTCCTTGAGAACATAAAACAACGATGCCTTCTCCCTCTCCCCTCTTCACATTTCTTCATTCGATCCTTGAACTTTCTTTCATTTCTTCATTCTATCCTTCAACTCTGGAGAATTCAACCCCGAGATGATTTAAAAGGAAAGAGAAAACTCTATGTTGGAACAATGAATTAAATCTCTAGGTAACAACATTTATTTATCACCTCTAAATAAAATTTAGTCATTTTTTTCTTTTACATAAATTATGATGTGTAGAGAAGGGTATATCTTCTGGAATATGTATATATATACTTTTATTTCCTTTTTCTCCGATAATACACCCCTAATCTTTAGAGGTATCTTTTATTATGAGGATTTTACCAAGTCTGTGGATATTGTTCAATCAAAATATTTTCTCTATGTCTAAAAGAGTTATTTTATTACATTGTACTAGATTTACTTGGTAATACATCCATCATGTTCACCAAATCCGTGTGTCTGAGATGATATGTTTACATATTGATGAGGTTCTTTCAACTACATGTCTACTCACAGTGTAGATAGGATTTTTCGTTACTTATCCTTTATAGTGTATTATTTGGGTTTTAGATCCTCTACGTGTATTTGTTAAACTCCATAATTAAATATACTTTGAATCCAAGTCCTAGAATTTATCGTACTTCTATTTATATCGATATCATAATTCTGGTTTTAAAGTCATTGTCCCCATGCCTCCAAAGTTTTTCCACAACACTAATACATAAAATTTATTGTTGACTGTATAAAATGTTTGGAATATATTATTAATGATGGGTTCTTTCTGTATGCGAGAGAAACCTATCAGAGGACAAGGTTAACCTTCAAATTTCCCGTGTTTTCCATTTCTAAATGGGAACTTGTCAAAGTTCAATTTAATACGGAACTCCTGCTTCACCTATTTATACACGAAAATGGGTAAGCTCATTGAAAACTAGATGTTAAATCCTCTTTTATTTTTATTTAAATTCCTCATAGCTCTAATATTTATTTTCTTTGGTTTTTCTATATTCGGAACGTTGAATCCAAGCCTTAAGACCTTGCGGGTACTGACAAGGTACTCAGGTTCCACAAAATCTAGATTATTCAGAAGCCCCGGTTTAAATTTTTGTAGCTTATGAACAATCGTTTTTGAAACAGGGGTTTAACTTTTTTGTAGTTTATATGCAATTCGATAAGGCTCCATCCTTTTATTCGATTAAGAATCTTGGAATTTCTATGTAACAATAATGCTTTGATGTCAGATCTTAATTAAAATTCTTTCTTGGAAAACTCACATATCATGCTACCGAGATCTGTAATTTACATCTTGATAATTTTTGTTCTAATTTGTTTTGGAAGTAATTCCCTTTATCAGTGCAGGCATTTCCCATTTATAGTGTTAGTCTATTCACGAGAAAAATGTCAAGTCTTTTTTGTCTTAATTTAATTGTATGCTAACAACTATTAATATACGATTTTTGTTACTAAATCGTTTTAATGGAAATTTTCTTTTGTTTACAGGAATATTATGATGTTTTATTTTATATGCATATTCACTCTCGTTTAATATAATAGGGAATTTAAAGCACCTCTAATCATCATTGTCTAGGTTTTGTAGCTTCTTTATATGGGCATTCCATGACTGTAAATATTCAGGAACCACACTACTTTTACATGATAATTTCCAAAGTCTAATAATTCATATAATTATACAAAATGTATTCTAATCTCCTTTCTCATAATCATAGAAGACAAAATGCATAACTCCAAAATAAGTGTAATGAAGAAGATATGATTCACCTCAAGTAGAATGCGTGCATTTATATAAACTGATTATATAGCATACATATAATTATGTAGCTACATACAATTTTGTAGCTACATGTGAATCAATATATATCATAAACATTAAGATATATCTAATTATGTAGTTGCATATTAATAAATAAATCTGACATACAATAATAAAAAGCATTTATATAGATCAGTTCTTGCAACTACAAGAAATTCAATAATCCTACATAAGTGAAAATAATGAGATAATGATACATATTTGTAACACTTATTCCAGAAATCAAATGGAACAACCATGTTCCACCCAACCATAGACACAGAACAACCATGATTACTTGTCCTGATCACCCCCTAACCTGACCATGAATCCATAAGGGTAAAATGAGCATCACTCCTTAGCCAATGTGTCCCTGAACAATTAAAAAATCATTTTCCTAACACCACTTGTGCTCACAACAACAAATAGTCATTTCCACCACCTACTAAGAAGCATCATGCCCCCCACATATGTTGTATATATTGTTTTTGCATTGCCTAGGACTTTCCATTCCTTTCCCTCCTTCGGAAATTCACATATTTACAAATCCCTGATTTTTAGGGGTTGCCAATGATAGAACTCAACTTCTGACACTTGTAAAAATTAGCTCTGAGTTAACTCAAACATGTTCCCCACTCATGGAGTCATAGTCAACTATTTTTAACCTAGTTGTTTCACTTGTTTTCCAGCAATTAATTTATTAAAATATATGTCTCATACATGTGTCCATAAAACATGGCAGTTGACAAGAAAAACAGTTTCCCAATAGTCATAAAAATAATAATTACATACTTCCACAAATTCAAATCCAAATTTCCAAAAATGGAAATTTATTTTTAACACAACAATTTTTAAAATAAATTGTTTTAATATTTGAGGATGTCACGTCCTCTCCCCCTTAAGTGTAACATTGTACTTAGTGTTAGTTTTTCCTTAAACCATCACTTGGAATAGATTTGGATAATATTTTAGCATTTCTTCTTCCAATTCTCAGGTATCCTCCTCAGGACTAAAGTGATTCCATTGCACTTTTACCTAGGCAATGTCTCTATTCCTAAATATTTTTTATTTCATTTCTATAATGCATAGAGATTTCGCTTAGAACTCACCTTCTGGTTCCACCTGCACCATGATCTAATCAATGATGTGAGTAGGATCATGAATATATCTTTTTAATAATGAAACATGAAAAACATTATGAACTTTTAAATTTGTAGGGACTACTAGTTGGTACACTACTGGTCTGATTCGAGTTAAGACTTCGAATGGACCACAAAATCTTTGCACCAACTTGGAAAAATTCTTAGTCTTAGGGATCTCCTCCTTTCTTTGACTTTGAGATATACATGCTCTCCAATTTTGAATTCCTGATGTCTCATTTTCATATCTTGATAGCTTTTATGCCAATTGTGTGCCTCTTTCAAATTCTCTTGTACCCTTTTGACCATCCTTTCCATTTCTTGGAGAATTTCTGGTCCAACCATAATCCTGTTAACTGGATTATCCCAACTGATCAGGGTTGTACATTTCCTTCCATATAAAACTTCGAAGGGACTCATATTAGATGATTCTTGATACCCATTATTGTATGTGAATTCGACTAAGTGTAGATACTCTTCCCACTTAGTTTTCTTTGTTATTGCATACATTCGTAACATATATTCGATAATATAATTCATACGTTATGTTTTCCCATCCGTCTGTGGATGGTAACTTGTGCTGAAATTTAGATTAGTACCCAAACTTGCAAACAATTCCTTTCAAAAATTGGATGTAAATTTAATGTCTCTATCTGAAATCACCATCTTAGGAATCCCATGCAGTATAAATATTTCTTTCATAAAAATTTCAGTGATATTAATCACTTTGTAAGTAGATTTCACAGGTATAAAATGTGCAGACTTACATAGCTTATCAATCACTACCATAATTGAATTGTTTTGTCTTTGAGTCTTAGGAAAACATGTAATGAAGTCCATTGAAATAATTTCCCATTTCCATTCCGGTATAGACAGAGGTTGTAAAAGACCCGATGGGTATTGATGCTCAGCCTTTACCTGTTGACAATCTAAACATTTCGACAAGTATTCAGTTGTTTTGTATTTCATGTTAGGCCAATAAAATTGTTTTCTTAAAGTTGTTATCTTTTTCTAGTATCTTGGATGACTAGAATATGGCTTTTTGTGCAACTCATTAAGAATCATCATATTCAATTCAGTATAATTAGGTACATATAACTTATTTATGAACTTTAACAGTCCATTTTTATCCATATTGAGATATGTATTGTGCATATTTCCCTCATTTTTCTGCAATTGTTCTGTTGTTTTGATGTATTTTACATCATTTCTTCTTACAGATTTAATCATGTCCTCAATGTCATTTTCTCCTTTGTTGATAATTAATTCATATATCTCGTTAGTTCTCCAACTTAGTGCATATGCAACTTTATTTTATTTTCCTTTGATGTGTCGTAATTCAAAATTGAACTCGCTTAGAAAGGCCAACCACCTCACATGTCTTGCATTGAGAACTTGTTGACTCAGAAAGTCTTTTACACCACTGTTATCTGTTAGTAATAGCAAGTTCCTTCCCCTTAAATAATACCACCACATTTTCAATGCATGAATTATAGCTGCTAATTCTAGATTGTGAGCTACATAGTTTCTTTTATGTTCCTTTAATTTGCATGATTCATAACAAATGGCATGTCCATCATGTGTTATTACTCCTCATAATCCTTCTTTACTTGCATCCACACAAACTCTAAAGTCCTATATGGGTCTTCCACCTTAAGAATTGGCGCTATAGTTAATAGTCCTTTCAATTTATCAAAATTAACATAGTTACCGACTTAATGAGAAGTGACCTCAAAATGAGAACTCTGGCCCAAAAACCCCATATTTTTTCATTAAAAAAACATCAAAATAAACCCCCAAATCAAAAAGTGGTGCTATCGGTAGCACCATGTTTTTAAACAGGGTCAAAATTATAACATTTTTCAAACATGGCCTTCAAAACTTAGACAGTAGCTCAAAAAAACCTTAAAATCAACACCTAAAAAAAATTAAGATGTTTTTGAATTTTTTTTTTCTTTTCAAAATGTTAAGTTTTGAGATCATTTGAAATCGTATTTTTATCACTTGGTACCATTAAAATTATTGTTATATTGACCATATTCATAAACATATGAGTTAAAAAAAATTATTATATTATCCATAATAAAAAAACATA
>SNQJ01S0087282.1:0-13161 GCA_010110895.2 Picea sitchensis
TTGGTGCTTCCAATGAATGTAATTCTTCAAGACATATAAGATAAAGCATTCTGTGGTTTTCTCCCAATTTGGGTTTCCACGTAAAACACTGGTGTACTGTGTATGTGTTGATTGTTCATTTCTTATTGCTCATTATTGGATAATAATTCTACATTTATATAACACTTGGATTATTTGGAGAAAAATGATTATAATTACGCTATTATTGACTCACCCCCCTCTCAGTAATCCAACAACTTCCCCTCTTCCCCCATGCACGCAGGGAAGTTTAGCTGTCTGAGGCCATTGTCATTACACCTTTTTTATATAGTAACATCCTGATGGAAGTATACAACGATTTGGTATACCTACCTCTAGGTTCTTTCAAGAAATATTTCTCTACTTTGCTTTAAGGATTCATAGTATCTACTGCAAATTCCGTGATAAATCCTGCAACAATGCTGTCTAACCATAAATCTACTGTGCACATAAATTTACTGTCAACTTGTTGTAATTGCATGATCTCCACAGAATTCCACTCTAGCTGTCTGATCCGATTTGTAGGCTGGTTGTCTTTCAACCTCAATATCGACTCCTGGAATACATGCGGGAAATCATAGAAAAATACTTCATGCAAGTCACTAAATACGTACTTGTCCAAATATTTGTGCGGTGTTAACTTCGTGTTTCTGTTATTTTTCTACGCAAATTCCAACTCCTTTTTTTTCAACCAGCTCTTGATATCCACCTTCGTTGGGTTCCATGGTATCAACATGCCCTTTTATAGCCTCATTCTTTTTAATGTTTTCTCACCAGATCTGACATTCTTTTCATGATTCTTCAGTAGGTCTCATTCACTCAATCCCTTTTTGTTCCAACTGACAACAAAACCATTTATTGGTTAGTGTGCCTTTGTGCTACCACTCTTGGGCTGACCCAGGTTCAGGTTTACTATGGTTTCCAAAAAAACCTCTCTAAAACTATCGGCCCCTCTGCTAAACCAAAAGGCAACGCAGTACACAAGGTGCACTGCGCAGTCTCACCCGAGATAGTTCTTATGGGTGGATGTAATGATTAGGTGCTTGTACCCTGGGAATGTGTAGGGATCTGGGATTAAGATTTGTTATCTTCATTTGTTTAATCTAACATTCAACTTATCTTGATTAATTTTCCATTCTTATTCATGCATGTGAAATATCAGATCTAACTAAGTCATTCATGCATTCGTCTAACATCTAATCATTAACAACAAAGGAGATACATAACATTCAATCTCATAACACATGATCTAGTGTGGTTCACCCCTCTTGGGCTACATCCACAAAGATTTGGATGCTCTGCTATTTTATTATAGCGTTTCCAAAACTACATCACCTTGCGCTTTACAGTTCCCTATCTCTGGGTCGAGATCTACAATGAGGCGGGCTAGATCACACCAGGCTCCTTAGCCCGTGATCTAACCCTCAAGATCCACCCTTATTTCCTCTCCTCATCTCAACAAATTACAAATCATATCTGACTTACAATCATTCTTTCCTCAAACAACACATCAACAATACTCAACCAAAAAGGAACCATATTCCGACACGAACAACCAAACACAATAGAATAAACCCCCCCCGCTAGACCTCCTAGGTACCTACGTATACATATTTCCGGCTTACCAGCCATTACATTCTCTTACCAAAACCCTAACCCTACCATGGATAGGTCTTCTTTCATGTGTGCCTCACATGATTTCCTCTTCTGCATGCACGTCTGTCTTGCACATGCTACTTCTCCTGCATGCACATCTGCCTCACACATGCTGCTTTTCCTGCATGCGCATCTGCTTTCCACATGCTGCTTCTCCCGCCATATGTATTTCTCACACGTTGTGCTTTTTCTCCCAAATTAGGCCTACACCAACCACTTGAGATTACTTCTCACCTCACTTGAGATCAATGTCTATTATTTACATGCTAATTACTGTTAGCATTTTCCTTAAATAAAGCTCAACTCACTAATAAAATCACTTTAATTTAATAATTACATTAACTAAAGTAAAGTATCACAGTTAGAAGGATTTCAATGACTTTCAGATTGTTATCAAACAAATTGGTAAGTGCTGACACAAACTAATATCCTTAACTTCAACAAGAAATTAGAACAAAACATAGCAGAATACAAGCTTCTCCTTAGATTTCATTGTAATGTAAACTAGTTCAAAAAGGGACAAATGTCATACCGTTAAAATGCCGTTTGATCCTTGAGAGTATAGTCCTTGCTCAATCTTTGGATTTGTGGGATTTTGAACCTATTAAGAAGCACAAACCAACAAAGAGAGAGAACAACAATATATATATTCCAATGAAACATATGCATAAGATCAAGGAGCATTACAATAAAAATGGAGACACTTTTATAGGGAAGAAATGCATCACTGCATTATATTGATGAAAGTGGAGAATACAACCTATGCCTTGATGTTGCAATGTCCCTTCCAATGGCCCTTTTCTTCAACACACACACCTTTGCTCCAATGCTTTTGATGAAGAGTATTCACAACCTGACTTGGAAAGCTAAAGCAAAGCTATCACAAGCTCAATCTTCAGCATAATTCTTCATGCATAAGACAACCTAGCCTTTCCCATGAGATATCTCTCTTTATATAGAGTGAAGAGAGATGGATGAATGGATTAGGATAATCCCACTAAATCAGATAATCGAGTGAGATCCAAACCGATCGGAGGCCACCTCATCCTTCCGAAGATTCTATTCTAGAACCTTCAAGAATTTCACCTTTTTCCTTTGCTTGAGCATCGTCGCACCCTAAACACAAGTAGCCCGCGATGAGGCCGCAGTCCACTATTGTGAAACATGCGACGATAAAGGATCATCACACCCTTATCATTTGGCAAGATGTGATGATCTTCTTTGGTAGGGTTTTTAAGAAAGGAGAGACGATTCTATTTCTCAGGGAGAAAGTCTTATTTCTTCAGTAGCTTTAGGGAACAGAGGAGTAAGTAAGACACATATCTTCAGTTGATCATGGGGGTGACCAAAATAATGTGTAACAAAATTCCCCCCAAAGTATGAAGTTGGAACATGTGACAGCTGCAATACTTTGTAGAATGTGTGTGTCGAGAACAAGGATCCCATCGGTCGGAAACCTGTAAACAATCAAGCATATGCATAATAATATACCATAAACTAAGGTAGGAATTCCCATACTCAGACTATAAGTGACTCTAAGAATAAGTTTCAAGTGAGTCATGGCCACCAATCATACACTGTGGATCCATGTCATCATGATTTAACATAGCCACGTGAAATACACCGTGGATATATGCTCTAATGACTCAAATTTAGACATAGCCATGAGAAATACATGGTGGATCTATGTGTCATTATAGACTTATGAATAATCCATCACAACCTGGACAGATATTGTGATATCCAGAGTCTTTATTTCCATCGTCCCAAAGTACAAATCTATCCATGTGATTATATATGTCGAAGTCGAACATGGTAGAAACCACTTGATTACCAATCATTAATAGATACCATTAAGAAGTGCGAGGGAAATAATCATTAATGTCAATGAGCCCCAAGTTACTCTAGTACAATCCAACGAATGTGAATTAATGAGCTGAAGTCGAACACTTGATGGAATTTTCCAATTAGGGGCCAATGCTGTGAACCCACTGCCAAAAATGAGGAAACCTTCCATTAAGGAATGTAGGTTCCAAGGTACTAAATGATTTATTAGTCTAATTCACAGATAATGAGTTGAAGTCGACAAAAAAATACTCCTCACAGGAGGGCCTTAATGTATTCCCCATAAATGACACAAAATATTTAACATATTTAAAGTGGATCAGAGTATAAAGTGATTCAGAACTGACTCGGGGAAGGCCAACATAGTAAGAGTTTGAGTATTGTAGATGGTTGACTTGATAGAAGGCTTGTTTAGGTTGAACTTCTCTTGAACATATGAATGACACGACAATTGTCTTGGCAACATTGACTCAAGGAGGAGCCAACATACAAAATTGTGGATAATCAAATGAGAGACAAATGGATTTCCCAACCCATATGCAATAATGAAGAGGGGTGTCATGTTCAAGAGCGAATTATTGCCACTAACACAGATACATATATGCATTTCTTTCCCAATTCCCCCCCACCATTTCTGGCGAGTACCTCTTTATTTTTATGCAAGATTGAGGAGGATAACATATGCTTGTAATGTAAGCTCATCCTTCGAATAAGTCCCTCGGAGTATTTTAACGAACCCTAGGAAGGAGTGGTTCGGTCTCATATGGGCCTTTAGATGCTTGTTTTATGAGTCCAAAGAAAGAAAACTCAGGGGTTTTTCATGTTTAGAGAGCTTGAAAAACACTTAAAGAAAACTCCATAATGTCCTTTTTCATAAATTAGTCTTACGAGACTGAAAAAGAGATAATTTACCACTCATCAGATGTTTTCTTCAAATACTTTTACGAGCGTGAAAAGAACAAGGCCGCTTGGCTATCTTTTCATTTTTAGGAAGATTTAAAAGAGCTTAAAGGGGACTCTAGGGGGGTTCATTTTTTGTATTACCATTACGAGTCTGAAAAAGCGATAAAAGTTTACTCAATTACATTCTCATAGTTTTACGAGCATGAGAAAGAATAAAGACCATGCTCGATGTTTTTTCCTGAAAAAACCTAAAAGCATATATACATCATAAAAACACGTAAAAATGACCAAAAAGAAGTGCTCCATATCAAAATTCCGGCTGTCAAATCCCTAACCTGCAATATTGACGCTTTGAAAAGTTCATTAGGTTTTGGACATAGGTTAAAATATTAAAAAAATAATTTAATTTTAAATTAAAATGGTAAAATTAAGTTAAATAGGTCAAAACAAGTTCATTTTACCATTTCATTTGTATTTTCACCAAACTAGTGCCCCAAACCCTCTTTTTCCTCTAATATTCAAGTGATTATTCTAGAGCGCTCCATGGACGATTTCTCAAGCTGTTTTTGTGAGGTAGGTTCTCTTCCTCCACTCTCTCTTTTTATAGTAAAAGTTTTCAATTTTAATGGTTAAATTTTGAGTTTATGGGCAAATTTTCAAGGGAGAGTGTGCCTCAAGATCGTCACAGGCTCTCCATATCGGGAATCATGACGATCTAGGATCTTCACAGGGGTTCTACAATTAGGGTGCGACGACACTGCACTATGGTAAATTTGGCCCCTACGACGACCACAACTCAAAAAATAAAGAGAGAGAGAGAGAGTTAGGAAAACTCCCAAATTTGGATTTTTGATGAACTAATTCATCTTTTATTGTTGTTTGGTAGATTTTACATCGGTCATCATGCTCAAATGGAGGGGAAGAGAGCATGAAGAGGAAGATTAAATTGCCAAGAATGATCCCACCATCGTCATGGTAGTCCGGGAGTGCGAATTGCTTAAGTTTTTCAAAGTGCAGGGCATGATAGCCCAATTGGTTGTATTGGAGCACTTAGTCTGAATGTGGGACATAAACGAACAAGCTTTTCATGTTCGGGTTCATACACTCACTATAGACATTGATGACATCTATTTTTTGACTTGATTATCTCATCATGGGTCCCGGGTGTCACTATCGGGAAGTAGAGGAGGAGGTGAACCTATGGATTATTATGTAGCACATCACCGCACTGCTGGTACAGAGAAACATAGTGGCAAGGTTTCCATAAAAGATGTTGAGGATTTGTCATTGAGGACCATTCTCTATACTATTACTTGTGTGGTAGGGAGTGATGCTCCACATATGGCTTTGCATATCTATTTCCAATATGTTATTGAGTGCATGGAGCCTCGAGTCTTCAACTGGTGTGAGGGCCTCCTAAACAAATATGAAGAAAAAATTAACAAAGTGTAGAACCGATCGATTGAAACAATTCGGATATGGATCGATTTTGGTATCCTTCTTCCTAGAGAGGGTCCCAGTTTTGAGCCTACAACATGTGGATTGGAGTGTACCTGCTCCACAAGATCCTTGGATGAAGAGATGGGTAGACTTGATGGCCCACCATGGTGGTGTGCCGATCGTCACATATGGTCATGTATTCTTCCAGTGCCTGAGAGATTAGCTCGTCATGAAAAAGGATTATGCATATGCTAGGATAGATTTCCATGGTGATCCCAACTTGGCACTACCTGAGGGTTCGCAGTGGGGAGAGATAGGTAAAAATGATTTTTTCATTATATGTTGTTTTTGGTATTTTAATTATGAAATTTCTATGTTATGTATCTAAGACTAAACAAGAGCTCTCAATCATGCAGATGTGGTTCCCTTCAGGCCTCCAGGATCATCTCCTATCCGAAGACGTGGAGAGATAGGCGTAGTGGTAGGTCGAGGGGTAGAAACTGAGGATCTCGAGGAGATCAAACAAAATGTCGAGGGATTGACTATGGATATCTCTGATATCACTGTGGATGAGTTACCTCGACACTACCAATGCCACACGGTTGGCGTTTCGTCATCCATTGGTCGAATGCTCCATCGTGTAGCATGGGAAATGGTTTGTTATCATGAGCAACATCCATGATGCATATGTATATGAAGTCATGTGCTTCAACATTTTGGTCTCAAGACACACACTTTTTTTTTGTAACTTTTTAACGTAATAATACAAAACTTCTACCGGCTTACTTGCCTTTACATGTGTGTTTGGATTTATAAATGGCACAAATATCTATCTAAAACATAATTAGCTAATGCATCTGTTAATGTGTTTAGATACCTAGGAATATGTTGATATTCAATGTAATCAAAATTTCTTTCCAAGAGGCGAATTCTCAAGTATACCCGTAATAGTGTAGCCTACACTATAGATGGAATAAACATTTCTTAATTGTAGCACCACGAGTTGAGAATCAAGACGTACAATTAGATGACAGATGCCAAATGAAATGGCATCAGTGAATAACTCAATAACCTCAATTTCTTTCGCAATATTATTAGTTGCACAACCAAGAAAAATGCCATGTAGACTGATCAGCTCGTCCGTAGGTGCATAAATTGCCCATGCAACAGACACTAGATTTTGAGTACTGTGACTAGAACCATAACAAAAGTTGATATAGGATAGCAAGAATGCCAACATCTGGAAACCAAGCATGAGGCAAAGTAAGTAGTTTGAAGGCAGAACACGAAACGACAAAAAACACACTAGAGTATGATACACTAAAATATAAAGCACTCATGCAAAAACACTTTAAGCATAGTACTTCTTTAGGTAAAGCCCATTTCTGGGTTCACCCATAGGAATTCCATCGTAATCAACTAGCTCATAAGCCTCTTTCTCTAATACTCATTTAACGATATAAGGGCCACATCACATGGGCCCAATTTACCTTCCCCCAACAAATCACGATCTTGGTCATACAGAAGAACCAAATCACCCTTAGAAAAAACACAAGGTTTAACATGCTTGTCGTATTGAGCCTTGATGCACTTCTTCTGGGTTTCTATTACTAATGCAACATCACAACGAGTCTCATCTTATTTCATTAAGTACAAGAGATATTCTTCTTCGACTGTGGTGTTGGGGAGAAGTTCGGCAACCAGTTTCAGAGACGGGATTTCACATTCAATCGACAAAATGGCTTCGATACCATACACTAAATGGAAAGGCATGAACCCTGTAGCATACTTAACGGATGTTCGATAGGCCCATAATGTCAAAAACAACATTGTGTTCCAGCTTGACTTGTGAATCCCTACTATTCGTCGAATCATAATGGTTTAAACTTTGTTAATTGCTTCAACTTATCCATTGGCTTGTGGATACTAAGGGGTTGAGTTTTCATGCCGTAAAACCAACTTATCGGTAAGCTCATACATCATAAAATTGCGAAAATGGGTGCCATGGTTGGTGATGATGGCCTAAGGGACACCAAACCTAATGATGATATGATTGAATATGAACAGTGCTACAGTTTTCCCAGTGTTATCAATTGTAGGCATCACCTCGGTCCATTTAGTGAAATAATCCACAACTACAATGATGTATCCATGCCCCCCGACCGAGTGAGGGTTACATGTCATGAAGTCAATGCCCCATTTAGAAAATGGACCAACGGAAACTACAGGATAAAGTGGAGAAGGATGAGACCGAATTTTATTATTATAGGTTTGACAAGCATGGCATTTCTAAACTGCAAGAATATAATATTTGAAAAGCGAAGGCCAGAAGTAACCAGCTCGTAGGATTTTTTGGGCAGTGGCATACCTAGACATATGACCTCCACATGCTCTGGAATGATAGTCATTTAAATATTTCTTGGCTTCATCATAGGTTAGACATCGTCGAAATATAGAATCAATACCACAACGGTAAAAGGTATCACCAAGGATAATATATTGATGGGTTTGATACTTAATACAATGATGATCTACATGAGATATATGAGGCTGAAAAGTTTGGTTTTGGAGATAAATGATGATGTCTCTATTAACGCTCTGTAAATTTCCTAGAGGTTGTCAGAAAAGAAGAAATCTATGGGAGGTAACTTTATCCAACCACTTCGAAGCTGGGATCTAGCCCTACCAAATTCAAAGAGGGATCTCTCTCTATGATTTAGATATGTTTCAAATCTAAAATATTAGGCTATGTAAATAAAATACGCTAGTTTTATTGTTGTAGTGTTTGTCGGGTTGGCTGAGATAGTTTACACATCCATTGGGCTATGGGGTCTGTATCATGAAATAAGATTTAAACCAGAAAGCAAAGAAACTTTTCATAGGGTGAGATAATGTAATCACTGGATTCTTTTAGTAGCATAAATGAGGAATAGCAGAAAAAGGTGAGAATGTCAATTACAACAAAGAAGCAGTTAAGAATTTCTTTATCGTAAAATTAGAAGATGAAACACTAAAATCTTTTAAAGTCAGAAACAGGGTATACAAAGATAAATCCTGCAACATTCATTACTTTCAAAGATTAGATTTAGCAAATAGTGTGATAACTAAGCGAGAATAACATTTAACTTAGAAAGGAAAACATCACCAGTGAATACACGCAAGAATCTTGTAAAAATGCCTCTTTGTATTAATGGAAGATCTCTTGAAAAATATTACAGTCTGATAGCTCACAGGGCGTAAAGATCAACCCTCAATACTTCGAAAAGTGAAGTATTTATAACCCAAAATTACAATCGATCTTGTCATTAAAGATCGGGACGTGGTAAATATATTTTTAGCCTAACTAACTTAACAAATTACAAAAATATAGGAAATTGTTTGATGATGTGTTGCAACTGCATGCTTTTTTTTGGGTGAACCGTTGGTGAGGCCTCTGCACGACCTCGTCTGACTGGACAACTGACTAGGCTGGGACAGCTCATCGATTACTCGATCAGGTCACAAAGTTCTTCCCATCGAAGATGACTGGGAACACTGACTTTGAGTAACCTTCGGTAGACTTCATCCATTTCTGTGTACTCGGTGAAAGTAGGCTTGGTGACGAAGATGTACCAGATCTCATGCTGAATGCTAATGTCCAACTGAAGTGCATCTAGGAATGCCTTGCCAGTGATGCTACCTTGAATCCCTGAAAATTTCGAACTATCCTTAGCCACATCGACTAGTCTCTTTTTGTAATCTGGGAGCGTCATCAATTTGTCATTTATCACCTTCAAACCAGGAAGACCTTTCTTTTGTAGAGCCTCAATCTTGCTGAAAAACCTTTGTACCCCTAGGTCCATAGCCTGAACTTTTTCTTCCAGCTATAGCATCAGTCCTCTCTTGGTCAAGACTCTTTTGATCTCAAGGATGGTCTCTGTTCTATCCTCAATTCTAAGCTCTTCTAGCTCCTCTCTGGTTTTAGAATTCAAGAATTTGATGATTTCATTAGCATGTGTGGGCATCTCTTCCAGTTCTAATCTGATCTTCTCGATGGCTTGTTTACTTCTCTGCACCAATTCATTTTTCTCAAACATAATCTGTATCATTGGCCATATTTCATTCATAGACTTGGTGATGTCTGTCCAAACACTTTCTTTGACTTCGGCTAGTGTTTTACCTGCCATTGTTTGCTTCCAGAGCTGTTGTAACTCTTGTTTGAGCTGGTCTGACACTTTTTTTTCCTTGGAGAAGCTGGTTTGATAAGAATATTTGAGTTCCTGAAGGTTCTCAATCTCCTTTTTGAGCCTTCTAATCTCTGTCTCTTGCAGGTCCATCTCTTCCATAGATTTGGCCAATTCAACCGTCTTTTCCAGAGACGTCAGTGGATTCGCCAATGGGACTTCTGCTAGTGATGCTGTGCTCACTCCTGAGAGTGGAAATGCACTCAATGGAATGACTTACATGGGTTTCAACTGTTCTTTCTCTTTCACTAGATTCTCCATCTCAGCTTCCATTTCCTTCAGTTGTGCATTCCGATCCATGATTAACTTAAGCATCGCATCTTTTTCTCCTTCTGTCTCTGCTATTTCCTTTGCCTGCAAGTCTACTGTTGGTGGCAACTTCAATTTTTTCCTCAAAGACGCTATGTCAACATTTTTCTTCTTGATCATCTCCTCGAATGCTTTCACATTCGAGGGATCGTACCCGATCTTGAGGACCAGTTCCTCTAATGTCTTGATCCTATTGTCCTTGGCAAAGGATGATATCTTCTCCAACTTCAACTGTGTCTGGACGTTGTTCAGAGACACTTGTAACCTGGAGGCAGTAGTGGAAGCATGTGCCAGCATGGAGAAAACCATTTCTCCAATTTGCCTATGCAGGTCCATTTGATCGGCATGATGCACGTCTTTGGTCTGGAATTCAAAGGTTTTCCTTTTATAGTCAGTGATTACCTTTGGGTCTGGCACCTGTGCTTGGAGAAATTCCATGTGCATTCTACCCTTCTCCATGTCGAACGCTGATAGTAGCCTGTGTTGTGCAGTCGACGTCTGCTTCTAGAATTGGGTGTATGTGCTGTTGGTCAGAGTCTGATTCTTTTTCTTGATCAAATCATATTTCTCAAAGATGCTCAGCATTGGTCCTATCCTGCCTAGCTGGCTGATTGGTGGAGTATCTATAGTCTTCTTTGGTAACACAATGGTTATAATCTGCTTGTTTCTTTTATTGAGGAGCGACTGATCAACCTCTGTCACTATAGTGGATGGAATTTCCTTCTCTCTAGCCGGGTCAGGAGATGGACTTTTTTTTGGCCTCTTGGTATGCAGTCGGAATTCTTCTAATGATACTTCAGTGATAGGAGGTGACAAATCCTGCCTAGGCCTTTTCTCCTTTGGGGCCTGTGGTGTGGTTGTCTATGATACAGTGACCGGGAGGTCCCATTGTTCTGTTTCAACCAAAGTGTTTGGTTCCCATCTTGTCTGGTTTGCAAATTTCTCTACCTTAGGCCTAGATTCATGGACATACGGGATATTCTTGTTTTTTATGCTCATCTTTGAAATGATCCTGCATGGATCGTAGTGCCATGTGAAACTCACAAAGAATTTCATTTCCTTCCGTATCTTGTCTGTTTCCTCTCCAATGCCTCGAATGTTGCAGATGTAAGACCTAATCTTCCCTTTGATTCTGAGCCGTTGCTTCTTCTTTAAGGACACAAAATGAATATCATCCGAGTTTATCATCTACCTTATGTATTCCAGAGAAAAAATTCTGACAGGTAAGTATTTGGGTAGTTTATATGGGGCCAACTCGCACCCTTAGACTCTGATCTCAGTGTGATTTTGGTACATGTACGAATCACCAGTCTTTGTATGATCCGAGAGATGTAGGATCCTCTGAACTTTGTCATTAATCCTGGGTTCGGGTCTTCCGCTGAGTATACTCACCATTAGGTGGTAGAATTGATCGATGAACTGCTTAAAACTGAATTCTATGGAGTTATGTCTGAGCAGGGAAGTCCACGCGGTTACTGCCTGGGGTCTTCCATCTCCGTCCATCTTCTGCATAGAAAAAATGAATTTGTCCACTTGGAAGAAAATGAATAGGTATGCTAGTATTGAAGAATACCGGAGCATGCCTTCTGTGGAAAAATTGACGAATTGCTCATGAATGTTGTTCACCAGGAATGTGCTGAAGTCAAACTGTGTAGTGGGATTCTCATCGGTGGAGAAAATAGAAAAAAATACCAGAATGGGTTCATCTACCCATTGATCTGAATAATAACCCAACAAGGCGCATAGCGACGTGATAACCTGGTTTCCTTTTGTTGAGAACATGGAGGAAGGATAAGGGGGATTTGTGGTGGGGAGCTGAGTAGACTGTGGAAGAAAAATCTCAAATATTTGAGCTCTTTGAGGAAAAGTCATCTTCTGGTATAACTCTATAAGGATTTCAAGGTTAAAAGGTGATGCAGAGTCGACTCGAGATATTTGCATCATTTGGTCGATGGTTTCTGGAATGATGAGGAAAAGAACTTCCCCGGACGAGGATATGATGGCTCTTTGCTCGAGAATATAGTGGGCTTGGCACTTGAGGGTGAATTCTGGGAAATGGTGAATCTGGGGGAAGAGATACAGGGGTAGGTTGGACTCCCAGAGTCCAATTTCATCACTCTGGTCTAGGAAGACTTCTTTAATCCATGATTGAAGGTCTATGAAGTCGAAATCACACTTAGTGTCTGTGATTAAGTATTCTTTGTCGGCCAGTGGAATCCTGTCGAGGTCGACAGAAGGCAGGAGAAACGGATTCTCCTCTCCTTCTGTTCGTTTTGACTTTGGCGCCATTACTGTAACAATATCTGCAAATAAAACAATGTTAGCGGAGATGACTGTAGATGGGGGTGATTGACTGTAACGAAGAAGAAAACGGGGTAAATTCTCTTGTGCGATGAGTGGGTAAATGGTGAAGGAATGAAGAGTGAGGGTAATTTTGAGTAAATGGGCATTCGTTGGGTGCGGGGGACAGGTCAGCTGGTTAACAGATAAGTTATCCAGTAATAAATGGCCAACGGGTCATTTAGAACGTGAGATGGCAGGTGACAGTGACTGAGGGATACAGATGAGTGATGTGGCGGTTATCGATTGGGGGAAAAAATCATGGTGAGGGGACATGCCACAAGTGAATGAGGGAGAAGGACTGACGGAGTTGTGGGATGTGACTCTTTTGGAAAGGTGGATGATGACATCATAAGGTGACGAGGTATGTCAGATAGTAGGAGGCGGTGGGACTCGGGACCAGTAGATTTATGCCACGTATAGATAG
>SNQJ01S0087283.1:0-33731 GCA_010110895.2 Picea sitchensis
TGTTTCAAAAGTATGTCAATTTCTCAAGCATTTCCATTATTATCTGCGGAATGGAAAGGACACTTGATCCCATGTATGCATACTGAACCATTTCCTTTGAACTTAAAAGATTTAATGTATAAACATGGTTGCTACATCAAGTCCAGAATATGCTACACCAGATTGACTTGAACCCTGCCCATTATTTACAAGTTTGTTATCAAACCCTCCTTAACATAGCCTACACAAGTGTTCAAGTAGAGATGTGGATTAACTAATTCGACTCTTCACAATTATCAATTGGATGAGTTAAAATAATAATGGGTTTATAATGGAAAGGAGAGGAATAATAGGATAGGGTAGAGAACAACAAGCTTAAAATGTTGTTTATAATGAATTCCCTTCATTTCCAATAAATTAGAAGGATTAGAAAACTCTATACCTCAGGTTACCTCAGTTTTTTGGAGATGATACTTACATACTAGAATTGAAGAAGGCATCTGAGCTACTACATACCTATCTATTTGATGAAAGAAACAAAATACATATGTATATTTCTGGCATCCACTATGCAGTTTCGATACCAGAGGATAAGAGTGTTGTTGTTGGCAAAGTATGTTGTTGTCATTGGGGATTTTTTTCAGCTATAAATTGTCAGCATATTTTTACTTGTACAAAACTATGAGATCATCCTTTCCACCATTCAAATATCCAACAAACCTCAACAAAAATCTTCTATAGGAATGGATATTGGGCATGGGAACAAAGATCTCCTTATTTTCAACAAGATGCCTCATCAACTATTGGCATTCCCCACTTATTCTGAAAAACATAAAAGGTTGTTGCATTGTACTTTAAGATAGACCACTAACTATATGCAACATTTATTGAAATTCACTGATCTATTATCCTACCCTACTTGAAAAAGGAAACCTTTCTCAAGTGTAGGAGTATTTCCAATGAATCCATGTGTGTAGAATATTTAAAATCATACTCATATCCAAGTATGAAAAATATACATTAATGGTTGCTCAGACGTGAGAGGCCAACTTCTCTTGTGGAGATGATGCCAAGAAGTGTTTAAGGATGGAGGGGTACTATGGCCTTATGACAGTTTGCAACCAAGATTTGATGTAATCTTTGTCTCCTTGGCTCTCTCTGATTTTCATGCCATGAAGTTCTTTGGAAAGTTGATCTTCACACTCCATAATGCACAAGGGATCTGGTGATAAACATGTCGAAAATTCATCGATCTATGGATCTAGTGTTTTCTCTCCATCTTATGTGGTCCATGACTCTTTGATGTCTTCTACCTCATCACAAGGACCACTAGAAGAAACTTCTAGATCCTCCTCTTGTGGAATGTGTTCATGGATCTGATGCAGGAGCAACTCAAGCGAGCCAGCGCGAAGACAATGGATAGCTGGACAAGCGCCCAGCTCAAATTTTGAAATCACCTTGAAGTTATTGCGCGATCCTAAATGAATCCATTAAGAAGAAGCACACTTGTAAAATGTAAACGGACCTTGAGCGATCCACTCTCGTCCTTAGTAGGTAGGAGGCATTTATGCTAGTTAATGCAAGTAGGTAGAATTGAATGTGTAGATTAGACAATTTTAGAGCACAAGAGGGAAACGGGATATAGACACCCTCATTGTGTATTGTAACTTAAGCATGATTATGAGCATAGAAGAGAAGCAGAGAGTTGTGTAGCCGACTCCATATACAGAAGTTCTAAATTAATACAAGAAAGATGTGATTCAGTATCGTGGTGTTCATATATTCTCTGTGTATGCATCTTTGAATGTTATGCTCATGAATGTTTTACTCTTTCTGTCATGCAATTGCTTTTATGCTATGTATGAATGATTTTTTGTTGAATGTTCAAAATCTGAGAGGAAAGAGGAGAGGAATGAGTTTCAATTGTTTCTCTATCTGAGCAAGAGTTCTTGCAAGGAGTGCAGTTGAATTGTCCGCAAGGAGTGCGTCGACAAGGTGTTCAGAGGTTTGTCTCTGAAAACTCAAGAGAGATAGCTTTTGTTCGCATTTCCACAGAAGTTCAGTTGGGTACAGGAGCCGTGAAAGGAGTGCGCAGGTTGAGCGAAGTCTCGGGGTTGTGGACCTGAGTGAAGTATTTAGGGACTGTTGCTGCAGGTGTGCGCAGAGTCGAAAGATTTCAACACTTGGAAGTGTTCGAAAGTCTGTCGCAAGGGGTGCATCCAAGGGTTTGTCTAAAAGACGCAGAGGCATGGAAAGCACAGAAGGATTTGACCCTTCAAAGGAGTCGAAGGAAGGCATAGCGACGTCGGACCACAGGAGGACGAGTTCTCAGAGGAAGGACAGACGGTCGGAATTCTCTAAAGCGAATTCACGAAGTTTCGTGGGCCGTTAGATCTCACGGAGGAGCAATGGAGATACGACGAGTATTCCAGAAAGGTTCTAAGATCAAGAGGTGTAGGGTCGTAGATCCAAGCCACAAGGGTCGTTGGATTTACACGTGGATACCTATATCGGGTTTTCGTAGATTGAAATCCCGTAAACTTTGCAACAGGAATCGCGAAATCACAAACCGGGAAATCTCGAAAAGCTAAAAGGATTGTGTGGGCCACGGAGGAGTCAGCGAGTGGACAGGTGGTGCACTATTGACATGGAGCCAACCTCCGTTGATCATTTCGTAGTTTCAGGGAGTGAAGTTATGAATACAATGCATTAGGATTCACGATATTGCAAAGTCCGAAGTCCCGATGGAGTAAAGGGGCATTGAAAGGTCAACCTTGTAAGTGTGTCGGAAATTTGGAATATCGGGTTTCGGGAATTGCGGGAACAAGCTTCTTGACACCACGACCACCAAAATCGTGATAAGGAAAATCCCGAAAGAGAAGAGGGCGGGTCAGCATTGACGGTTTTCGGGTTTCAGAGATCTAAAAGACAAGCGTGTGACCAACAGATTCGCGAAAGGGCGAAGTCCAATTTCCCGAAGCAAAAGGGGAATTTCTGAAGTTGATTGTGGGTGTAGGTTTCCCGAAAGGGAAATAGAAGAGCCATTCGGAAGCTCTTCGGGCCAGCGTTAAGGGAAAGATCTTGTGTTGACATCGACCTTCCGACCTGCGGATTGTGGAGGGAGCGTGCGTCAACATCAACTTGGTATCAGAGAACAGAAAGGATTCTTTGCTTTCTGTAGCAGAGAAAAATAGAATTCACCATGCCACCAAGGAGAAGGGACAGACAAACACCTGATCCACCAGAGGAGAGGGAAATGCAGAGAAGAAGAGGTAAGCAGATGACTGATCCAGCCATGGAGAGAGAAATGCGTGATCTGCGAGCCAAACTCGAAGACATGGAGACAACACAGAGACGTACAGTAAGTGTCGGGGATCTCAGTGATTCTGAAAGTGAAATTGAGATTGAACACGAGGAAGAAGTTGCAGCCGAAGATGCAGCAAACGAACGTTTGATCAGAGCTATTGCAAGAATGGGTGCAAGAGAGAAAATGGACATTCCAGTTTATGAGTGGAATCTGGATGCAGAGGAGCTTCTAGACTGGATTAGAGCTCTGGACACATACTTTGACTATGAAGATGTCGAAGAGGACAAGAAGGTCAAGCATGTTGTCACAAGATTGAAGGGACATGCAACATTGTGGTGGGATGAACTACAAGCTGACAGACGTTGCAAAGGCAAGCAGAAGATCAAAATATGGGATAGAATGATCGCAAAGATGAAGGCGAAATTCATCCCCGGGGATTATCAAATTACTCTATTCAGGAGGATGCAGAACCTGAGACAGAAACTGATGACAGTGAAAGAATACACTGAATAATTCTACAAGCTGAACATCAGGGCAGGTCATCAAGAAAGCGATGATGAAAAGGTTTCCAGATACCTGAATGGCCTGAGATATGACATTCAGGATGAGATGAGCATGGTAACCATCTGAACGGTGGAAGATGCTTATCAAATGGCTCTGAAAGAGGAAGAGAAGCTGAGCCGAAAGCAGGGTCAGAGAGGTCGAGGCAGAAGTAAGCCCAGAGGCAAATCTGTTGCCCAGGATAAATATCAGAAGCCCAAGGAGGACTCGAAGAAACCTCAGACTCGAATTGAGAGAGGTGGAACCTCACAGCGAGGGCAATATGCTGAACAACGAGGACAACATACTGAGAAGAGAGGAGATTATGCTGATAACAATACTTTTCCTCGTACTAGAGGTAGAGGAAGAGGAAGAGGTGGAGTAATAGCATGCTTCACATGTGGAAAGAATGGGCACAAGTCTTATGAGTGTCCAGAGAAAAATAAATAAAGTGGAGAAGCTCACATCGCCGAAGCACAGAGGCGAGATGTTGAGGCGGAAGGTGTTGAAGGCGGAAGATCACTGATGATGCGAAAATTCCTTTTGACACCAGAAAAGGAGGTGGAGAGTTCAGTCCAAAGGACCAGACTTTTCTGGACTGCTTGCAAGACCAAGGACAGGGCATGCAAGGTCATTGTGGATAGTGGTAGCATGGATAATCTCATTTCTACAGAGATGGTAGAAAAGCTGGAGCTGGAGACGATTNTGGCTACAAAAAGGACATCAGGTAATTGTCACTAAACAATGTTTAGTTGAATTTAAGATAGGAGTATATAACGATAAGATATTATGTGATGTCATTCCTATGGATGTTTGTCATCTATTGTTGGGTAGACTGTGGCAATATGACAAGAATGTGATTCATGATGGGAGAATGAACACATACACCCTAGAGAAGAATGGGAGGACTCACGTGTTGCTTCCAATCAAGGATAAGGAGGTGAAGTCGGAAGTAAGCAACATTGTACTTCTCATGAGTGGGAAGGAACTTCTTACAGAGGTTAATAAGAAGGAAGAACCGCAATTCATTGTGGTCAGGAAACTGAATATTGTTTTGACCAGCAAAAGGGTGGATGATTTACCAGAAGAAGTTCAGGAACTGCTGGAAGAGTTCGTTGACATAGTAGTGGACGAACTACCTCATTCGTTGCCACCGATCAGAAGTGTGAGTCATCATATTGATCTCATACCAAGAGCCAGTTTTCCAAATAAAGCTGCGTACAGATTGATGCCGCAAGAGAATGAATAAGTCAAAAGACAAGTCCAGGAGTTGTTGGACAAAGGTTTGGTCAGGGAAAGCTTGAGTCCATGTGTTGTTCCAACAGTATTCAGTCCAAAGAAAGACGAAGGTTGGAGGATGTGTATTGACTCGAGGGAGATCAATAAGATAACCATCAGGTACAGATTTCCATTGCCAAGGATGGATGATCTGATGGATTTCTTGAGTGGAGCAAAGTATTTTTCAAAGATTGATTTGAAAAGAGGTTATCACTAGATCCGCATGAGAGAAGGTGATGAGTGGAAGACAGCATTCAAAACCAATGAAGGGTTGTATGAATGGTTTGTTATTCCATTTGGATTAACAAATGCACCGAGTACCTTTATGAGGTTGATGAACGAAGTTCTAAGGGAGTTCATCGGAAAATTTGTCATTGTGTATTTAGATGACATACTAGTTTTCAGTAAAACAGTGGTAGAGCATCTGAAGCATTTGGCTACAGTGATGCAGAAGTTACAGCAAGAGAAGTTGTTGATAAACATGAAGAAATCATCATTCATGAAGACAGAGCTCATTTAATTGGGATTTTTTATTTCTGCAAATGAGTTGAGGATGGACCCGGATAAGGTGGAGGTAATTAAGAATTGGCCATCACCGAAGAATATTTTTGAGGTGAGAATTTTTCACGGATTGGCTAGTTTCTACCGAAAATTCATCAGGAATTTCAGTGGAATTAGTGCAGTGATGATGGACACAGTGAAGAAAAGACACAAATATTTTCACTGGACAGAAGAGGCTGAAAAGAGTTTCAACCTGTTGAAGAGGAAGATCACGGAACAACCCGTTCTGGTGTTGCCGGATTTCCAAAAGACATTTCAAGTGAAATTCGATGCAAGTGGATTTGCAATCGGGGCAGTCTTGAGTCAGGAAGACAGGTCGATAGCATACTTTAGCGAGAAGATGAATGAAGCGAAAGTGAAATACTCCACTTATGATAAGGAGTTTTATGCTATTATTCAGGCATTGAAGAAATGGAGGCATTGCTTGATCCCAAAAGAGTTTGTCTTGTATAGTGACAATCATGCATTGCATTTTATGACTCAACAGGAAAAGTTGAATCAGAGACATGTTAAATGGGTTGTGTACATGCAAAATTTTACTTTTGTGATTAAACATATTTCGGGTACTGCTAACAAAGTGGTTGATGCTTTGAGCAGGAAGTGTTTGTTGTTGCAAGAGTTCAAAGTCAAAACGTTGGGTTTTGATGATCTCAGGAACATGTACGCCGATGATCAGGATTTTAAGGAGGCGTATGAAGCAGCTGAGAATCCAATTCTTAGGGATAGAAGCCAGTGGGTACAATACATGATCCAGGAAGGATTACTGTTTAAGGGTAATCAGCTGTGTATTCTGAAATGCTCCATGAGGGAGAACTTGCTAAAGGAGAAGCACAGTGGAGGATTAGTAGGGCACTTTGGTCATGAAAAGACGTTTGCAAAGCTGAATGAGTCATATTTTTGGCCGGGAATGCGAGAAGACGTCAAGAGATTCGTGGACAGATGCAGAATTTTCCAGCATTCAAAGGGAAGAAGAGAGAATGTGGGGTTCTATCAACCATTTCCCATACCAGAAAGGTCATGGGATGCAATCAGCATGGATTTCATGTTGGGGTTGCCAAGAACACAAAGAGGATTTGACTCAATATTTTTGGTGGTGGATAGATTTTCCAAGATGGCACACTTCATTCCATGTCAGAAAACCAGTGACGCAACTCACATTGCGAATCTGTTTTTCAAGGAAGTCTTTCGACTTCACGGCTTACCAAGAAGTATAGTTTCGGATCGAGACACTAAGTTCATAGGACACTTCTGGAGGACCTTATGGAGGAAGCTGGGAACTAAATTGTCGTTTAGTTCATCTTATCATCCTCAAACGGATGGACAGACAGAAGTGGTGAACAGAAGTCTGGGAGACTTGCTGAGAAGCCTGGTGACAGAACACCACAGCCAGTGGGACAACATATTACCACAGGCAGAATTTGCTTATAACGACTCGGTTAACAGAAGCACAGGGCAGAGTCCATTTCATATTGTCTATGGCATGCAGCCGAGGGGAATTTCTGAATTGAGAGATTCAGAATAGATTTCAACTAGGAGCGCTAGTGCAGAAGAATTCGCAGAGGCGATGAAGGAACTTCACAGCCAGGTGAAGGAGCAATTGCAGAATTCAAGTCAGCAATATAAGCGCAGATCCGATCAGCACAAGAGACAACTTCAATTTGAGGTTGGTGACTTGATTCTGGCACATTTGAGAAAAGAAAGGTTCCCGAGAGGAACATATAACAAACTGAAGATGAAGAAAATCGGACCATGTAAGGTCTTGAAGAAATTTGCGGCAAATGCTTACGAGATTGAATTACCCGATGGGATCAGAATTTCTCTTATATTCAATATCTCGGATTTGTACCCATATAAAGTTGAGGAAGCAGGGACAGGAAATGAACAGCCAGTAATCTTGTGGACAAAGCAGATGCCAGTTGCAAATAAACCGCAGATGGAGAGCATACTGGATAAAAGAGTAAGCAAGGAGACCAAGCGAAAGAAATACTTTGAGTATCTGGTCAAATGGAAGAACCATCCATTTGAAGATGCCAGCTGGGAGAACGAAGCAGAGATACAAAGGCATGGACAGGAGCCCATGAAAATTTTCAAGCGAGGGAGTATGATGCAGGAGCAACTCAAGCGAGCCAGCGCAAAGACAATGGACAGTTGGACAAGCGCCCAACTCAAATTTTGAAATCACCTTGAAGTTATTGCGCGATCTTAAATGAAGCCATTAAGAAGAAGTGCACTTGTAAAATGTAAATGGACCTTGAGCGATCCACTCTCGTCCTTAGTAGGTAGGAGGCATTTATGCTAGTTAATGCAAGTAGGTAGAATTGAATGTGTATATTAGACAATTTTAGAGCGCAAGAGGGAAATGGGATATAGACACCCTCATTGTGTATTGTAACTTAAGCATGATTATGAGCATAGAAGAGAAACAGAGAGCTATGTAGTCGACTCCATGTACAGAAGTTCTGAATTAATACAAGAAATTTGTGATTCAGACTCGTGGTGTTCATATATTCTCTGTGTATGCATCTTTGAATGTTATGCTCATGAATGTTTTACTCTTTCTGTCATGCAATTGATTTTATGCTATGTATGAATGATTTCTTGTTGAATGTTCGAAATCTGAGAGGAAAGAGGAGAGGAATAAGTTTCAATTGTTTCTCTATCTGAGAAAGAGTTCCTGCAAGGAATGCAGTTGAATTGTCCGCAAGGAGTGCGTTGATAAGGTCTTCAGAGGTTTGTCTCTAAAAAATCAGGAGAGATATCTTTTTTCGCATTTCCACAGAAGTGCAGTTGGGTACAGGAGTCGTGCAAGGAGTGTGCAGGCTGAGCGAAGTCTCAAGTTTGTGGACCTAAGTGAAGTGTTTAGGGACTGTTGTTGCAGGTGTGCGCAGAGTCGAAAGATTTCAACACTTGGAAGTGTTCGAAAGTCTGTCGCAAGGGGTGCGTGCAAGGGTTTGTCTAAAAGATGCAGAGTCGTGGAAAGATCAGAAGGATTTGACCATTCGAAGGAGCCGAAGGAAGGCATAACGATGCCGGACCATAGGAGGACGATTTCTCAGAGGAAGGATGGACGGTCGGAATTCTCTAAAGCGAATTCGTGAAGTCCCGTGGGCCGTTAGATCTCACGGAGGAGCAGGGGAGATACAGTGAGTATTCCAGAAAGGTTCTAATCTCAGGAAGAGTAGGCCCATAGATCCAAGCCACAAGGGCCATTGGATTTACACGTGGATACCTATATCAGGTTTTCGTAGATTGAAATCCCGTAAACTTTGTAACAGGAATCGCAAAATCACGAACCGCGAAGTCCCTAAAAGATAAAAGGATTGTGTGGGCCACGGAGGAGTCAGCGAGTGGACAGGTGGCACACTATTGACACGGAGCCAACCTTCGTTGATCATTTCAAAGTTTCGGGGAGTGAAGTTCTGAATACAATGCATTAGGATTCGCGATATTGCAAAGTCCGAAGTCCCGATGGAGTAAAGGGGCGTTGAAAGGTCAACCTTGTGAGTGTGTCGGAAATTCGGAAGATCGGGTTTCGGGAATCGTGGGAACAAGCTTCTTGACACCGCGACCACTGAAATCACGATAAGGAAAAGCCCGAAAGAGAAGAGGACGGTTCAGCGTTGACGGTTTTCGGGTTTCGGAGATTTGAAATACAAGCGCGTGACCAACGGATTCGCGAAAGGGCGAAGTCCAATTTCCCAAAGCAAAAGGGGAATTTATGAAGTTGATTGTGGGTGCAGGTTTCCCGAAAGGGAAATAGAAGAGCCATTCTGAAGCTCTTCGGGCCAGAGTTAATGGAAAGATCATGTGTTGACGTTGACCTTCCGACCTGTGGGTTGTGGAGGGAGCGTGCGTCAGCATCAGGATCTCTGATTCCTCCACTACTTCCTGAATTGCAAACTCATCCCTGGTAAGAACTCTGAAGTGTAGGAAAGGATTTGCAAATATCTTTGTAGGGGTATGTCCTCCTTTACTCAACAAATGCTTGAGAATATTTACATTCTTGTGGATGGTCTGCTAATCCCTTTATTGCACATGGATTGATGTATAGAGTTCTTACAAACCAAAACCAAGAACTTTGAGAAAATAGATGAAATATTGCACACCACACAAGACAAATTCCAAAGCAGAGCATGTCTTCAGACCACTCATGCTACTAAGACCCTGTTGTCACCAAGTTTTATATTTGCATGAGAATCTTTCCCTTTCCATCCATCAATCCAAAATAAGTCACATTGAACCAACACGACAAGGGATCAGAGAAACTCACTAAAGTGAATTCAGTTGGATAGAACCCTTTCAGAAATGAGGGTTCCTTTGCATCTTACCATTTCTCCTCCTTTGAGTCTTAAGTTCTAGTTGATGAAACAAAAAAAGATGAAATTTCTCCAATACCTTCAACACCTACCTAAAAATGACACCAAAAATGTGGGGATATTTATATCTATAAATTCCATACATCAAATCATCAACTCAGGGGATCGTAAGCTTGTGAGATGCAGGAAAAGTATATGTAGGACCATAGCCTACTCTAATGGGAAATATATGACTACGTTGGGCCAATAGTAGCAAGGCTTCTCCAAGAGTGTCAATCATATTCTTTCTCCCACTCTAATGGTCAAGTGTTCAAGGGATTCAAGAGAGGAGTTTCACTCATGAACCATGGCCTTTAGTGGTCAAATGTAAAAGACATGTAATGAAAGCTTGAAATACATTAGAAATAATTGAAACACATACAAAAAATTTAGATCTATGGATAAACTAGGTAACTAATAACAAATGGAAATAACACAATGCATTTTAGAGAATGGGAGCCCTACCAAACCTAGCACACACTGTGAGAAAGCTTCAGACTAAGTAAGCACTCAATCACAGGAACAAAACATCAACAATTGATTATTATGTAATGAAATTCAAATATTACAAGGGTCCAAACATGGATATTTATTATGCTAATCCTTCGCTCTCCTCTCTACACCTTATTACAACACATATAAGGTATACATATAATAGAAGGTTGAAGAGGTGCTCCTCAAGTAGGGGGTTTCCTCCTTTCTAGTGAACAAAAATCTAAAATAAACAATAGATATTACAATGAGATTGATCTAAGATCAGGATGGAATATGAATCAAATATGTTCAATCTCAAACATCTGAGAATAGTTCTTATCCTTTTCTAGGTGCACCCACTTATCTAGAATATTGGAGAAGATGGTGACAACTGCAATTCTGGACAAACCCGGATTGGAAAAAACACCCATATCTCCCAGATCCTTTATTATTTTCAAAAACCACTCACGTGTTAGCTAAATGGGTGTGTTATGGAAGAAACCCATGTTCCAAAATTTGGAGATTCTTAATTTTCTTCCCAAAAATCACGTCTGAAGGTCGCTACTGCTAATTCTGACACAATTTTGACCATGATATTTGACCACATGTTGGAGGTCTATATGTGTGACGTGGGTGCTAACTAGTGAACACCAAACCATATTGAAGATATTTCCAACAAAACCCATGTCTTCATCTTGGCCATGGAGGTGTGCATATATGTTAAACATGGAGGTCGGGTATAGGAACTAAACACTAAGTACAAGAAATGAATTGTCAAAAATCTTCATCAACAAGATTAGTCTAAATCATTTCTAAATCATTAAAATAAAAGGAAATTATAATTATTAACAACATTGAGCTTGTTAAACACATTAACTACGTAAGTATGGGTAAATGGGATAATAAGCATAATAAATGGGGTGAAAGGATGAGGTGAAATGGTAAAAAATAAGGCCAATTGATAATGCAAAGGATGTCAAAATTGCAAACCAGTGCAGTTATAGTTCTGTTGGACACCAAGTTGACCAAATCGACTACCTTTTGTCCCCAAACAGGTTGATAAACATAGGTGGTCAACAGAATGATTGTGCATATCCTGCACATGTATGACTCTAAGCATCCATATACATGGGATGAGAGCCTCCCATATGTTCAACATAACTATAGAAGGGCCCTCCAAAACTCTATTGGCCACATCCCTTTTCAGGTGTGCTTGGGGTTCCAACTATTGGCCCCCATTGATTTAGCTCTTCCCCTTCCAGCATCCCCGACAGATTCCTCCCACGCTGAGACTAAGGCCAACAAAGCAGCCAAATTCATTGAACGGATCCAACACCTCCAACAACAAGTTCATGATACATTGGAGAAGGTCAATTCCAAGTTTAAGTAGCGACATGAACAACATCGGGTTCTTCATAAGTTCCAGGTTGGTGACAAGGTGTGGTTGCATTTGTAGAAAGAGTTCCTCATAGGAAGCTCAAACCACTCTGATACGAGTCTTACACCATCACCAAGGTTGTGGGTGACAATTCTTTCAAATTGAGTATTCCTCCTTTCCTTGGCTTGCACCCAGTATTTAGTGTGGAGCTATTACGACCATATTTCCCACTTCTGTTAGACACCTCATAGGTAGCTGGGAAATTATCCCTTACAAAACTCAATCCCAAATGCATTGCGTAGGCTCCAGTGGATCAGATCATGGACACCATAATGAAGGGAACATGCCAATAGAACATACAAATATATTGATTTGTCAAAGCAGGAAAACTACTTCAACAAGGCAAGTGGCTCACCAAGGTTTAGATTCAACAAAAGTTTCCCCATCTCCTGAGGAAATTTGACGCAATGGGAACCATTGTTTCCTAAGGGGGGAGGAATAATCCAAGTGGATATCAGTGACCACCCACCTCTTCCACCGATTCATCATAGTTCTCCATCTTATCCAATCACAATTGTCTATCTTAGTCATTTTTGTTATGATTTTTGAGTCCTAAACTTCTTAGGTCATTTTGAGTTCCTAAACGATGTTTTTTGGACTACGCCACTCCTATAAGAGAATTATTTTTCAATATAATATTTCGATTTTAATTTCATTACATCCCAATGATATTTGACGGCCCTATGGTTGACCAAGCCAATTGAGTCAAAATTTGATTTATAGTTATTCAAGTCAAGTACCCTTACACTAAATAAAGTCAATTATCTTTTATAGTTTGTAGTCAATTGCGTTAGTATTGTACTTAATTCCATTATTCATTTTTTTAGAAATGCACCACATTTATGGTGGGTATGGACATCTCCTATCGCCTCAATTTGGTCTACCATTTAGAAGTACAACTTCAACATGGTTAACTACTTGACAAGAACCCTCTAGAGTTATTGTTTTTTCAGAGATCACATTTAGTGGTTTTTTTTACCCTTATTTGAAAAAGTGGTGCTAGCAATAGCACCTTTTTTTCATAGTTAAAGTTACAAAAATTTGCAACGATGATATATAATTTTGTGAACAAAAACCTTAAAAATGACCCCCAAATTGAAAAGTGGTGCTCCCAAAATCACCACATTTTTTAGGTTAAAATTACAACTCATTTGAAACTATTTTCTTAACAACTGGTATCATTTTTCTATGGAAAAAATTTGGGCATAAGGGTTCACTTAGGAAATACAATCTATTAGGGGCCTAAACTAAAAATTATGATAATTGATTGTTAGGATATTTAGACACTTAGGAGTTAGTTAAGATCAACTTGGTCTAAAGTGTCATTAGGTAAAAGTGTGTTTCTTGGTGTTTTTCTTTAGTATGCATTTGTAGTTAGGTAATATGACGATCACGATATGTTCTCGACAAAGAGTGATCTGACAAATCATATTCTCCTCGATATTAACGACTACATAGATCTATGTCTTAGCACCCGATCGATCCATGATTCATATTTAAAGAGCATGGAGGGTCATTTGCTAATGATCAATTGTGAGAAACTCTCTTGTAAATCTCTCTGTAATATTTTATTTTGCATTAATAAATTGTTCCAAGTAGCCACATTGGTTGCGGCCATAGATGTTTCCCCGTGGGGGTTTTACCACGTCAAAAAATTGGTGTGTTGATCTTTGATCTGGTTGTGTGAGTGGTTACTAAAGGTTTTCATCCTCTGTTGGAATACATGTGTTTTCAAACATGGTCTCAAAGAACATTTGAAGACCTACTCTTGTTGTATATCAAGATCATGAAGTTGTGTCATTGCATCTCTGGTTTATTCCATTTCCATACATTTCTAGGATAAGAGGATTGTTCCACTATGTCTAGAGCACTTGTTTTAGTCAGGAATGTTAATATTATGGTAGCTACGGGAGGTATTTACCCCCACGTGTGAACCTGACGAGAATAGAAGACTCCGGGAAGAAAGAGAAACCCTAATGAATTGGATAATAACCCTAGAAGCCTTGTCGGCTCAAGAAGATAATTTATATTAGGCTATTAGCCTCCAAGAGAAGAAGTCGGCCAGAAATAATAATAATATATTGAACAGACACTATCCAAAAGGAGAAGTCGGCCCCATAAAATCTGGCAGAACCAGTATAAATACAGGGCGCCAGTTCTCATTTGTCATATCTCAGGACTGCAGTTTTCCCAGTTGGTGCGCATTGCAGTTGCAGTTGGTGCGCAGGTTTGGAGGAGGGTTGCAGTTGCAGCTGCAACAGCAGCTAGTTTCAGTATTGGCTTGAATATCTCTTGGCTAGGGTTTGGACTATCTGATCAGCTTTTTGTGATGCGCTATCCTTGGGGATTGATGCACTAGGAACATATGAACAGTCTTTTGTGATGAGTTATCCTTGGGGATTGATGCACCACTCTCTGTTTGGCTATCCACCAGGGTTTTCTTTTCCTCGGAGGAATTCTCGTGTCAAGGTGCCTCTGAGGGAGGCTTCGCCCTCGCGGGTCATCGAATTTAGGGTATCGGCCAATGGTAAAACGAAAGCACACCATCTTATATATTCTACCGTGTTATGGGCCCACACCTCCCTTCGGCCACCCTAAAACTGAAGGAAACATAGCCGCTAGATATTGAGCTCGTTGAGGAACTCCGTCGCTAGGTTACCAGGTGATGTTTTCCGCAAAATCACCTGTAGTTAGGTTACTGCCAGGCTAGCCAGAAACCCAAAACCTCTTGTCGAGGCACCTGGTGACTATATTGACCTAATCTCCGGATAGATTATCGCCCCTAGCCTTAGCAGCATCTCCTGGTACACTCTGAAGGCCAAGACGCGAAGTTTGGATTGCCCACCTAGGGGTTTGACCAAGTCAAGCAAGCCATGACTAACTCCTATGAAGTTTACAAGTTAGATGGAGTTTCTAACTCTCAGAGCATGGAAGACAAGGATTGACCTCATCCCTGCTAAGAATAAAGTGTTGAGCACAGAAAGGAAAGATCGTGAAGCCGTGAGTTTAAAGAAGGAGAAGAGAAGGAACCGCGAAAACGCTATGTGCCTATGGAGAAGTTCAAAGACGCTGACATCAATGCCATATATCATAGTGGATTATATAAAAGATCACTTGATAATTCTACATTTCCCATCTTGATTCATCTAAGAAGATGCACGATACCCTAACAAATCTCTTCTCAAATGTAAACATTGGACAAGTTATGAGTCTCAAGAATGAGCTCAGGACATGAAGATGAATGATGACAATGGCATAACATCTCATTTCTTGTAACTATCTCCCAGCTAAGAGATCAAATACAAGTTATTGAAGAGATCACTTCAGAAAGGAATTGGTGAACCTAGTACTCAATGTCTCCCAAGACATGGGATGCATTTTCCAGCAAGCATGAATACATGAAGGAGTGTTCCAACATTTGAAGAACTTTGACTTGTTGTGCTCAAGAAGAATCAAGAATCAATGCAAAGAGAAACTCAAAGAAGTATGATGATCAAGTCTTCACAGAAGATTCAAGAACTTCATAAACAAAAAGAAGTTTGGTTCAAGGAGAGCCAAATAAAGAGAAAGACATATCATAAGTAAAATGCTTCAACTGGCCGGAAGTAAGGTCACTACGTAAATCAGTGTCTCGAAGCAAAGAAAAGTAAGGAGAAATATGAAGCATCGATTGCCGAAGATAAGGAACCGACAAAGAAGACTATGTAGGATGAAAGAGACTTTCTTTCTACTAAAAGGTAACAACACTTTTCTCATTATCGTCTTTGTACATATCTTACTTGCATCGCTTTTGTACATATCTTTGTATATCTATCTCTGGAATATAATGTGTTCCATTAAGAACTATACCTATGAAAGAACAACAAGACAAGGATGAACATCATTAATTAATACATATGAAAGGATGAAATACAAATCATATGAAAGACATTACAAGATAAGACCGAAATCGATCAAGCTTTCAAGAGACTTAGTCGACATCAAGAGAATTACGAAAGACTATGGAAGGACAACTAAGACCTGAAGCGTGGACTCTATTAGGACAAGAGAGCCAATTATATATTGCAAGAAGACAATAAAGATACAATGTATGGAAGCATGGACTCTATTATATACCGTAGAAGACAAAAAGGATGAAGACAGAAGCATGGACTGCATGTGCATCTAAGGAGAAGATTGTGGCACTCTACATGAAGCAAGGATTAGGAGGAGATAATCCATGATCCATTGAAGATGATGAATGTATATATCCATAGTAACAACCAGGAAAGACATTACGCGGTTCATCTAAACTGCAGAAGAAGACCTCTTCAAGAAAGCCTAAAGCATTTATGGTTGTCCATCCGCATTCGTGAACCAATGATGAAATTAAGAAGTGGAATCTCTAAGACATGGAATCTATAAGAACCCCCATGGACCCAAAAGTAAAAGAAAACATGAAGAGGGACATAAGGATTCCGCATCAACCAGTCATTATATCATGAATCACAAGATTACCACTGAGCATACGAACTCACTAAAAGTAATCATGCATGAACCGAAGTCGGAGGAAGAATAGTGTATTAAAGACTTATGAATGAAAGCATTATAGATACACAAACTGTGAGGTTCTCTCGATGGAGGGAGGAGACTATGATGATTGATTGTTCCAAAGACACCGTAATTATCTCTATAAGTCATTATATTATCCACAAACATCCATGAGTCAATTCTACATCGTATGAATGCAAAGAATGTTCTCCAGAAGAAATTGAGCAAGAGCTATGCAGAGCAATCTCAAGACTTTGAGGCATAGCAGAAAGATACTCCTATATGAAGATAAGAAGAAGACAACTTGGTGGAGAACCTCCGCAACATAAGCTGCAGAAGATTTCCATAACATCAATAATATGACTACTCAAGATCATCTCATGATGACGTATTAGAAGTACCACATGGATATGTTCCAGCCCAACTATGATATACTCTATTGTTCACATCTACAAGAAGCCTTTCACAAGGTTCTAGACTAAAGTACAAGCATTACAATATCCATGATGAAGTCCGTGAAGGAGAAAGTGATTCTCCAATACATATCTCCACAGATGAGCGATACATACATTTTGGTAAAGTCTATATTCAAGATGAAAGAACTTGCATACTCAAGCTAGAGCTCCATGGAAATAACTCTATTAACCTAAAGGGAAGACTCTCCTTGCCAGGAAGAAGGTATGCAAACATTTATTTTTGTGATTGAAATAACTCTCCAAAATTAGGAGGGAGCATTTATCTTTTGTGTGCCCCTCGTGATTGGATGAGGCTTTCCGTCGTAAAGTGGATTGATTGACGATGCTGGCTTCCCATTGTAGTTAACATGGGAGGCGACGATTTGATGTATCATAGACATCAACT
The DNA here is from genome assembly GCA_010110895.2 of Picea sitchensis. NCBI lineage: Eukaryota > Viridiplantae > Streptophyta > Pinopsida > Pinales > Pinaceae > Picea > Picea sitchensis. The sequence continues at coordinate 17,324 of SNQJ01S0087283.1, forward strand.
TATCATTATGGGGAGTGGTCTAGGAAGTCATTCTTCTTGGAAGTCACTGTAGTGGTCAAGTAGAATGGTCCTTTGTCAAGGCAAATATTCTTTCGGGTTCACAGAAGGGGCCAAGAATCGTCGCTTTGGATGGATGGTGACGTATTCTCGAGGGCAGACCTATTCTCTCCCGTGCCACACCTTGTTTGGTGTCGAGGAATGGCCCAAGGTGAAGAATCCCGACAGCTATTCTCGAGGCGCATCATTCTCTCCGTGCCACACCTTGTTTGGTGTCGAGGAATGGCCTAGGGTGGGAAATAGTCCAGCTCAAGAATCGTGACGTGCTATTCCTCCAGGGCAGACTCATTGTTTCCAGGTTACACCTTGTTTGGTATTGGAAGAATGGCCCGTGGTGGGGAATAGTCCAGGACGCTCATTCCTTAGGGCGCACTCATTCCCTCCAAAGCACTTGTTTAGTGTCGGAGGAATAGACCAGGGTAAGGAATGGTCCAAGATGAGGGTGCATCATTCTCTCCGTGTCAATCTTGTTTAGCGGCTCAAGAATGCCCGTGGTGGAATGGTCCGTGTTCGTAAATCGTAGTCAATCCTTCCTTTTCTTGGTTGAGAAGAATGGGGCGATAGCCTATTATTGATATTCTATGTTAGAGGGAAGCCATTCTTTCCGTGACTCACGTGATGTGAGTGAAAGATTGGCCCAAATGATTATTATTGATGTTATATATTGAGGGCGACATTCTTTCATCTCACGATGCAGTGAAAGATTGGCCCGATGATCATTGTTGATATTCTATAATGAGGGAAGACACTGCATCTCACGCACGTGAGTGAAAGATTGGCCCATTGATTCAGTTTTTATGATAACATTGTTTCTATGCGATAAAGACTATCAGGCGCATATTCTTTTCATCTCAATGCACGAGTGAAAGATTACCCGCAGGATACCAGCTTTTATCGTAACATTGTTTCTATGCACCATGCTCGATGTTTGTTATGAAGACTATATGACGTTAGATGAGGACTATTGTAGTGAATGTTCACCGCCGCTAACTATAATGCTGTTGACCAAGTACATGTGTGTTACTTGATGTGGTAGTTAACCACCGATTGTAGTTAGGTACTACTATGAATAGACACATGTGTGTTCTATCCTGTTCTAATTGCCTTGAAGATCAGCAGATTATTGGAGATGACTGTCTGTGATGAATGATGAACATAGATTTTCCGTATGGAAAGTCACCAGAAGCTTTCACTCTCCCCGGTGATCACCCACATGGTGAGAGTGATTTCATCTCAAAGATCATATCTAACTACCGTGATGAATTATGGTTTTGATAGATGATGCAGCCGATGGTGATGGTGATGTTCTAAGGATATTATCATGAAATAGTCTAGATGACTATATTGACTACCGCAAATGGTATGTTTTTTTCCTCAAGTCCATTACCTATAAATACCTCTCTAGCAAGGAGGAGTGTTAATATTATGGTAGTCGCAAGGGAGGTATTTACCTCAATGTGTAACCTCGACAAGAATAGAATGTTCTGGAAAGCAAGAGAAACCCCAATGAATTGGCTAATAACCCTAGAAGCCTTGTCAGCTCAAGAAGATAATTTATATTAGGCTATTAGCCTCCAAGAGAAGAAGTCGGCCAGAAATAATAATAATATACTGAACAGACACTATCCAGAAGGAGAAGTTGGCCCCAGCAAATCTGGCAGAACCAGTATAAATACAGGGCGCTAGTTCTCATTTGTCATATCTCAGGACTGCAGTTTTCTCAGTTGGTGCGCACTGCAGTTGCAGTTGGTGCGCAGGTTTGGAGGAGGGTTGCAGCAGCAGCTAGTTTCAGTATTGGCTTGAATATCTCTTGGCTAGGGTTTGGACTATCTGATCATCTTTTTTTGATGCGCTATCCTTGGGGATTGATGCGCTACTCCTTGTTTGGCTATCTAGCCTAGGGTTTGCTTCCGGAGGAATTCTCAGGTCAAGGTTAAGGTGCTCGGAGGGAGGCTTCGGCCTGTGGTTGGGTGACGAGGGTATCATCAATGGTAAAACGAGCACACCATCTTCTATATTCTAACAAATAATACGTTCATTTCTCTCAAAAAAGGTTTTTGTTTTCCCAAGATACGACCATTTCAGTCATAACTGGAGGTATAAAGCCCGAATATACCCTTTTTAAATTTTTGCAAAGATAAATTTTGGTTTTATTTTGGTTTTTTTCTTTTATTTCCCAGTTGCTACTATTTTTTATCTTTGTATGCTCGTTTCCCTGTGCCCTATGTGATCTCAGAAAATCATAAATAGAGCGGAAAGAGTTTTCTTGGTTGTGTATGTTCTTTGTTGTACACTCTGTGTGATATCGATAAATTAGAAATAGAGGGAAAGGTTGCATTTTCCGGGTAAGATAACCAAGATCTAACCCTTGTTTCCGTCAAGAAGATAAAACATTTTCTTGTGTGAAGAGATTTTTTTATGAGCATGTTCTCCAAGGACGTCAACAATAACAACCCCAATCCTCCTTCTAAACAATATAATTTGTTTTGCAGTAGCTCATTTGGCTAAAAGTTACTTTATTAAGTAAGAGGTCTTGAGTTCAAGTCTTTTTTTTGTTACCTTTTTTTTTTTAAGTTCATGCATCCATTGTAAAGTGTATTTCACTTAAAATATAAAAGTGAATCACTATAAGTAGCTTTAATATTTTAAGTTATTTATTTTGCATGCAACTTTCATTTATAAAGTAACTTCATTGTAAAAGTGATCTCTGATTATTCTATAAAAGTGGGTCACTTCATAAACAACTTATTTGTAAAATTGAGGTTATTAGAAGGTGGGATATCACCACGTGGACTAACTTCTACTTGCCACATGACTCTTTGGTTACCATTTATGCCCTTTTTTAAAATGGCGTAACTTTCACATCCGAAGTCCATTTTCAGTGTTGTTTTTTTAAACGACCTATTTTTTTCGATATCTTTCCATCCAGACCATCGGTTTCATTTTTTCTACATGTTTTAACATGTCATCTCGCAATGATATTTTTATTACCAGTACCAACTACTTCTCATGGAAATCTCATATGGAGGATGTATTAAGAAGTAAAGGAGCGTACCGGATTACCTTGGAGAAATAACTAGAACCTACTGATGGTGAAAAGAAATTCAAATGGGATAATAAGAATGATGAAGTTGTAGTATACCTAGGGAGGTAATATGGGGTACCTAGGGAGGTACCCAATGGGAATGTGATTATGTATTATTAGTGGAGGCCATTCAATGTAAGGTGGACTAGGTCCACTATATTATTAAATAAGGCCCATTATGGTACTTAGATATAATAAATAGGATTTCTAGAAGATCCTTCTCTAGAATGTTCCTAGAAGGTAGAGAATGCTATATAAAGAAGTGTAAGAAATGTATTGAAACATAGTGAAGTATATTGTTATTGTACAAGAAATGATTACTTGAGGAGTGTTATCCTTCCTTAAAGATTAATATATGGTGTTACCCTACCTCAAGGGTTTTGTCTACATTCTTGTGTTCAATATTTTGGTGAATAGTTTGGTTTATTATTATTGATATTAATATTTTATCTAAAGTATATTTTCACATCTATTCATGTACTTAATAATTGGTATCGGATCACTTTCCTTGGCCAAAGAAGGGAAGAAATTTTTGGTTCTTTTGCAGAATTTTTAAAAGGAAAAAAGTGGGGTGGCACAATTCAGGTTCATATCTAAAACATTTTTAGCAGAATTCTCCAAAACAAATTGGATATTTTAATTCCTCTCGGATAAATACCCAATTTCAAAAAAAAATCCGTTGAAACAGAGTCCGGGAATTGAATTTATCAGTGTTTTAAATTTGGCAATTTTCCAAGGTTTTCAGAAAAAAGCAAGGTGATTTGCATAATAAGTTATTTTTATAAACCCTGGTTTTTGTTGAATATTTATTCCAAGAAAGATGTTTTTTACTGGAAGAGATTATGGCCCTAGTATTGAATAATTTATACAATCTCACAAGTCATTATTGAAAGAGAAGTGGAAATATTTTGTAGATTCGAGTTTCAAAGATGATGCTCTCATATGGTGGAAATCATTTGACTATTCTGAGAGGATGTGATTTTCTGAGGAAGCACTTGAAAGCTTAATTTTATACAAGTGGTTTTATATGAAGTGTAAGGATAAAGACATCACCAAGTGTTTATTTTCATGTGGAAAATATATATTAAAAGTTCATGGTTGTATTCATAAAGAAAATGTAATTGTTTCTATTAACTCTAGTTGCCAACAAAGTTTTATCAATGTTCAGTGGGTTAATAGATTTCAAGTTCCTACAAAGAATATCCAAAGCACACAGGTTGAGGGTAAAATTATTCAATTTTTTACATGTTTGAAGCTCAATATGGATTAATATGTGTTTCATTATTATTTCCATGCTATAGATCTGGCTGATGTGGATATTTTTTTGGGATATCCTTGGATGGAATCAGTTGGTACAATTAACATTAATGTGAAATAGAATTTTATAAAACTTTGGTACAATAAAAAGAAAATCACATTGCAGAATGTGTCACTTATTCAGAAAGATGGGCCCACGGAGACCAATAAAGAAGTTATTTTCGAGTACAAAGTTGAATCAAAGGCAAAGTCTATAGAAGGAGATGAATCAAAACCACAAGAAGGACACAGTAAGGAAGCTAAGGAGGTCATTGACTCAAAGGCACAATGTGTTGCATATTTGAAGAAAAAAAACAGATCCCTACAATTGTTGTATATTTCCATCCACATCATATAGAGAAACAACAGTCATCAAGGCAAGGGCATGAGCATCAACACATTTATGCACCAGTAGGGCACCATAAAGGAAACTGATCATGTAATGTTCCCAAGCCAATGTTTTTTCTTGGAAAACTAATTAACCATTGATTTGCTCATTTGTGTATGTTTATTTGCAAGTTGGCCTCTTAAGTTTTAGCCTTAGGGTTTATAGTTCAGTTATTTAAGTTTAGATCTAAAGACAAGCAATGAAGATACAAGATAACACAAGATATGGAACCAACAGCGAGATCTGACCTTTATTGATGTAAATAGCAAGAACCTGATACAAGAAGGATGCAGATCTGGAATAATCCTCAGATAGCTCCAATAGATAAGATAAGAGTTGCTACAAAATGCTCTGGCAAGAAGATGCAATCCCCCAAGGCTGGATATACAATAAAGATCAATACAAGACAGATCCAGTGTCAAGTCCAAACCCCCCTGGCTGTAGATACGCTCCATTGGATGGCTGTGAAGACCTAATATTTCGGCCTAGCTGAAGAAGACCTCCAAATAGCATCAAACTCCACCAAATGATAGATCGGGGCAAGCATAAGCCCTATCTGAAGTCTCAAACCATGATGCCAAGATATGCTCCTCCAAACTGATGAATCCTCAAGCAATATTGCGCTCTCCTAAAGACTATCAAGATCAATATTTAGGCCCTGATGAAGGAGGCCTCCAAATACCCTGAAATTCTCCAGAAAGATAGATCAGGCCACCACAAGATACTAGGAGAAGTCTCGGGGTCGGATCTAAGGTGTAACCCCTCCAAACTGAGAAGATATGAATCACTGTTGTGCCCTCCTTCTCTCAAAAACGTGTCAAAGCTCAATATAACAATATAGCAAGAGTAACCCTCTCAAAAGACACCAGATCTGATGATCAAGGCCCTGCAATAAATACCCATGTGCTAAAATGTCAATAATCCCTGTCAATAACTTGGATCGAACTCCTTTCCAAGGAATAATGTGCCCCCTGTTGGAGCCCTCAATGGTACGGCCTGCTACTCTCCTGGATGGATGATGGTACCTATGAATACCGTAGAATGGTGTGGGTGGTGTATTTCATCCCCAAGACCAAGCTTGGAACAAGATGGGTGGAATCTTTCACCACCGAGTTGTTCTCTAGGGTTTGTACCCACAAAACTGTGTGCTCAATAGCCCAATAGAAAAATGCATAACAATCCAAGATGAGTGAGAGGTGTGCCCTAGGCTTCCCTTTATACCTCCTTATAATATTTTGTTGAGTTAAGTTAACCCTTATGTTCATCTCCTAACTCAACCTCAAGCGCTCTAATCTCCCAGTGAGTTACTTTTTACTTTTTTCAAGTCAACTTTAAATTATAACATTAGGTTTAGCTGACTTTTCCCCAAACTACATGAAACTATAGTCTAGTGGGGATGGATAGAATACTGAGTCTCTCCAAACCTCTTCATCAAGAGGTGGGGGACATTACAGTCTCCACTGCTAGAAATTGTTTACCCACAAGCAATTCTGAGCCTATCTCCTGTAACACATGTTCACTCTCCCACGTGGCATCCTCAACAGGCATATCCTTCCACTTGAATAAGTATTCCCTTATGCTTCTCCTCCGAAGCTTCTTCTCCTCCGAAGCTTCTTCTCCCGAATCTCCAGTATTTCCTCCGGCATTAGTACCAACTGTCCCTCTTCATCTAAGGGTGGCAGTACCTCAAGTGGTGTGATGTGTTGGCCAATGGCCCTCTTCAAGCATGACACATGGAAGACATTGTGAATTATGCTACCCAGTGGAAGCTCAAGCTCATAAGCCACAGCCCCTACCTTCCTGTTGATCCTATAGGGTCCAAAAAAATGAGGTTGGAGCTTTTCTGCTCAGCTTCTTTTGATAGAAGCCTGCCTGTATGGTTGGAGCCTTAAGTAGACTAAGTCACCAACCTTAAATGTGCACTCTACTGTATGCTTGTCCGCCTGGATCTTCTGTTGATTATGTGCCCGTTGTAGATGATCCTTCAATTCCCTGAGTATGTCTCGGCTCTGTTATATCCAATCCTGTACCATCGGAGCTCTGCTATCACCAAAGGCAATCTCTACAAAGGAGAGAGGTTCATAACTGTACAAATCCCTGAATGGAGTCATACCAATGGACATGTGATAGGTGGTGTTGTAACAGTATTCCCCTAGGTGTAGCCACCTAACCCATGCCTTATGCTGCCCTGTCACGTAATTTCTGAGGTACCCTTCCACCCACTTGTTGACTATATTGGTTTTCCCATCAGTCTGAGGGTGGTAGCTAGTGCTAGGGGTCAAGTTCGTACCAACCAACCTGAATAGATCCTGCCAAAAAGTGCTCATAAATCATCTATCTCTATCACTAACAATGGTCTTGGGCAATCCAAGCAGCTTGAAGACCTCCCTAAAGAACAAATCGGAAACATGTGTTGCATTGAAGTCTATGGCAATGGAGCATAAGTGTGAAAACTTATTTAACCTATCCACCACCATGAAAATACAGTCTTTCCCCTGTGCCCTCGGCAATCCTATGATGAATTCCATGGAGATACTTTCCCATTTGCACTCTGGAATGGGTAAAGGTTGTAACAGTCCTGCGGGATGGGTATGCTCATCCTTGTTCTCTTGGAAAGTAGTGCACTCTCTTATGTGTCTTACTACATATTCTTTGAGACCCCTCCATGAAAACCGTTCTCTCACCTGTCTGTATGCTTTGACAATCCCTTGGTGTCCTGCCACTGGTGATTCATGACATGCCTGTAGTATATTGGCCTTGAAGGCTGACTCAGGAACCAAGAAAATTTGGCCATTTTAGTAGATGATGTCATCTATGACTCTGAAGTCGTCATCCTATATTTTCCCATCCATCAACTGACAAGCGAACTGGTTCTTGGAGTATTCCATCAAGAGGTGTGTCTTTCAGTCAACTGAGATATCGGTCATGGCATAAACTGATGGCCACCTGGATAATGCATCTGCAACTATGTTGTTCTTCCCTTTGAAAAATTCAATGTCAAAGTCATAGGCATGTATCTTGTTGACCCACTTCTATTGTATCTCATTTAAGTCCTTTTGTTCCAAGAAGTACTTAAGGTTGTTGTGATTTTATTTCACCAAAAATATCTCCCCTACCAAGTATTTCCTGAATTTGGCCAAGGCGTGCATTATAGCCAGCATTTCTTTATCATAGATGGTGTAAAGAAGCTCAGGGCCCCTCAGTTTTTGGCTCTCATAGGAAAGGGGATGCCTATTTGGCATCAGTGCGGCTCCAATTCCCTCTCTGGAGGCATCACACTCCAATGTGAAGGGTTGCTCGAAATCTGGGAAGGCCAACACTAGGCATGTGCTCATTACCTTTTTCATCTTGTCGAATGTAGATTGTGCCTCTTCACTCCACCTAAAATCTCCTTTCTTAGTCAAATAGGTCAAGGGTGAACAAAGCTATGAGAAACCCTTGATGAATCTCCTATACTAGCTACAAATACCGAAAAATCCCCTCAACTCTGTAAGAGTTTTAGGTGTGGGCCAATCAACTATCGCTTGGATATTTTCTTGATGTACATGTACCCCTTTAACTCCAATGGTGTTCCCCAAGTAGAGGACCTATGTCATCCCAAATTCACATTTGGACTCCTTGGCATACAAGGATTGGTCCTCCATGATAGTTAAAACCTGTTCTAGATGTTGAAGATGTTCCTCCAGAGTCTTGCTATAAATTAGCAAGTCATCAAAAAACACAAGAAGGTGTTTCCTCAACTACTTGTTGAAGAAGTGATTCATGCATGACTGGAATGTGGTCGGTGCATTGGTCAATCCAAATGGAATCACCAAGAATTCATAGTGTTCGTAGTGACACCTGAAGGCATTTTTGGGGATGTCCTCCTCCCTCATTTTGATCTGATGATAACCAAAGTGCAAGTCAATATTTGTAAAGTAAACAACCCCATAGAGCTCATCCAATAGCTCATCAATCCTCAAAATGGGATACTTTTTTTTAATAGTCTTCTTGTTTAATGCCCTGAAATCAATGCGCATGTGCATGGTTCCATCCTTCTTCTTGACTAGTACCACTGAAGATGAAAAAGGATTGGAACTTGGTCTAATGTGACCCATGTATAATAGTTACTTGATGGTCTTTTCTATCTCATCTTTGTACTTATTTGGGTGCCAATAGGGGGTGGTGATGACTGGTTTTTCCCCCTCTTCCAGCTCTATAATATGCTAAAATCCCCTATCTGGTGGCACTCCTTGTGGAATGGGTCCAAACACCTTACTATGTTTGTCAATGATCCTTTGAATCTCTTGTGCATAGTGAACCTTCCCCTTCTTGTCCACACATGCCGAAATCTTGCACTCAGCAGCATATACAAGAAGGCCACTATTTGATTATGGCCAAGCATAGTCAACCCATGGTACCACCAATCATGAGCTTTTCCTTCCAAGTACATGGTGGAAAACTTGATGGCATCCATCTCTCTCATTGGGTTGAGCTGCAGGTAAGTATCAAGTTTCTGCACCCACGCCTGAGCAGTCATCTTGGTCGAGCCATCAAAGTATGGGATCTCCATTTTCCCAGCCCTACGCTCTAGCTCATAATTGTTCCTGTGGCATGGCTTGGGCTTGCTTCTGAATTTCAATCCACAAAACTAATCCAATGTGATTTGTCTTTGAACTGGTGGGCTTAGTGAGTTGTACTCCCTAACATATTGATCAAATTGATCCTCAAACTCATCTGGGTGGTTGGGTTGTGACTGTTCATCTACAAATGAAGGAAAATACGGTCTAGGAGTAGTCCTTCTACCTGTTTGTCCATGTGGTGCTCCCCCTCCATGGATTCCCTCTGAATGAAGGCAGAGAACATGTTCTTGCTGGTGTTTGTTCCCACCATGAGAACCATTGGTTTCCTTGTTAACATAAGATTATGGGCCTTTCCCCTTATGAGTCATCTCCATCAAGAGTTGTGATATAAATAGTTGGCTTTCACTTACTTTCCTCAAGGTCTCTGATATTTCGGCCTATCCCCTACGTGTTGTCTCATGGTTTTCCTGCAGGTGATTTACAAGGTCACTCTTTGATAATTGTATGGAAGGCTTCAAGTCCCTAGCAATCCCTGCTAGTATTTGTGGCTCACTATCCTCGCGTGATCCTTCCATTTCGACCTCTGCCTCACCTCTTTGTTTCCTTCTTATTCCCATATAAATTCCATTGAACTTTTGCATGCGTTAATCCTCATAGGATGGGCGGATCAGAGCTTTGATACCACTGTAATGTTCCCAAGCAATTTTTTTGCTTGGAACACTAACTGACCACTGATTTGCTCGTTTGTGTATTTTTATTTGCAGGTTGGCCTCTTAAGTTTCGGCCTTAGAGTTTATAGTTCATTTATTTAAGTTTAGATCTGAAGACAAGCAATGAAGATACAAGATAACACAATATATGGAACCAACAACAAGATCTGACCTTTATTGATGTAAATAGAAAGAACCTGATACAAGAAGGATGCAGATCTGGAATAATCCTCAGATAGATCCAATAGATGAGATAAGATATGCTACAAAATGCTATGGCAAGAAGATGCAATCCCCCAAGGCTGGATATACAATAAAGATCAATACAAGACAGATCCAGGGTCAAGTCGAAACCCCGTTGGCTGCAGATACACTCCATTGGATGGTTGTGAAGACCTAATATTTCGGCCTAGCTGAAGAAGACCTCCAAATAGCATCAAACTCCACAAAATGATAGATCGGGGCAAGTAGAATCCCTCTATGAAGTCTCAAACCCCGATGCCAAGATATTCTCCTCAAAACTGATGAATCCTCAAGCAAGATTGCGCCCTCCTAAAGACTGTCAAGCTCAATATTTCGGCCCTGATGAAGGAAGCCTCCAAATACCCTGAAATTCTCAAGAAAGATAGATCAGGCCAGCACAAGCTACTAGGAGAAGTCTCAGGGTCAGACCTAAGGTGTAACCCCTCCAAACTGAGAAGATCTGAATCACAGTTGTTCCCTCCTTCTCTCAAAAACGTGCCAAAGGTCAAGATAATAATATAGAAAGATTAACCCTCTCAAAAAACACCATATATGATGATCAAGGCCCTACAAGAAATACCCAGGTGCTAGAATGTCAATAAGCCCTGTCAATAACCTGGATTGAACTCCTTTCCAAGGAATAACCCCTGCTGGAAAACCCTCAATGGTACGGCCTACTGCTCTCCTGGATGGATGGTGGTACCTCTGAATACTGTAGAATGGTGTGGGTGGTGTATTTCATCCCTGAGATCAATCTTGGAACAATATGGGTGGAATCTTTCACTACCGAGTTGTTCTCTAGGGTTTGTACCCTCAAAACTGTGTACTCAAGAGCCCAATAGAAAAATGCATAACAATCCAAGATGAGTGAGAGTTATTCCCTAGGCTTCCCTGTATACCTCCTTCTAATCTTATGTTGAGTTAAGTTAACCATTAGGCTCAGCTCCTAACTCAACGTCAAGCGCTCTAATCTCCCAGTGAGTTACTTTTTACTTTTTTCAAGTCAACTTTAAATTATAACATTAGGTTTAGCTGACTTTTCCCCAAACTGCATGAGACTATAGTCTAGTGGGGATGAATAGACTACTAAGTCTCTCCAAACCTCTTCATCAAGAGGTGGGGGACATTACAGATCAAGAGGTGCATGGAGGACTACTAGCACTACAGGAAGACATCGGGTTAGAGAACAATCCCATGGCAACACTAGAAAGATGCAAATCTAGATCAGGGTGGCAAGGAAGAAGTTGGACATCATGTTCATGTTCCATTAGGATGGATGGATGGTCGTACTTGGTACTAGTTGGCTACATTGCTTAGTCGATCATATTTTATGGTTTCTTCCCGTGTTTCGAGAATAAAACATATGCAGAGGGATCGAATGTAGTATATCTAGGGAGGTAATATTGGGTACCTAGGGAGGTACCCAATGGGAATGTGGTTATGTATTATTAGTGAAGGTCATTCAATGTAAGGTGGACTAGATCCACTATATTATTAAATAAGGCCCATTATGGTAGTTAGATATAATAAATAGGATTTCTAGAATATTCCTTCTCTAAAATGTTCCTAGAAGATACATAATGCTATATAAATAAGTGTAAGCAATGTATTGAAGCATAGTGAAGAATATCATTGTTGTAGCAAGCAAGTATTGTTTGGGAGTGCATTCCTTCCATAAGGAATAATATATGGTGTTACCCTACCTCAAGGGTTTTCTCTACATTCTTGTGTTGAATATTTGGTGAATGGTTTGGTGTATTCTTGTTGAGATTAAGGGTTATTTCTGAAGTATATGTGCATGTCTATTCAGATCTATTTAGGTACTTAACAAAAGTACATGGACTGATCAGAATGTCCATCTCTCCTTATTTAAGGTTTCACCTTCAAGGAATTGATGACCCTCATAATGCTTGGGAAAATATTGAAATTGTGTTTGGTAAACACAATATTATTCGATCCCACCAATTAGAGAATTAGTTAATAACATTAATTCCAAATGATTTTCCTTACATCGAAGATTACTTATCTCATTTCAAAACACTTAGACTATTATGTATAGAATGAAAAATAGATCTTCTAAAAGATCAATGCATATATGTTATTCTTGTTAAGCTTGGTAGTGAATATTATGTTTTATGTCTACCTTTTATGCCACCATAGAATCTCTAGGGAGTGCTTATAAAAATCCATCTCTTGAGTCCTTTTGTGATGTTTGGATTCGAGAGCAAGATAAACTTCTACAACTTGGATTGATTATCACTGCATGTACATCTAGCAAATCCTTAGTGGCCTATCATAGAGATAAATCCAAGAATCCCAAGAAGAAACATCATCTCCACAACAACAATCAAATCAAGGGTCCCAAACCCTCTTAGCCATCTTCCACTCCTAATGGTGACAAAGGAGAAAAATCCAAAAGTAAGAAGACTGACAAACATTGCAACTTTTGTTGGAAAGATGGTCATGACGAGTCCAAATGTTTTAAGAAGATGGAAACTTTAGAAGCAGTGATGAAGAAGCACAACATCAATATTGATTCTTCTTCTTCTTCTTCTTCTTCTTCTTATTCTCATGGACGTGCACTTTCTTCTTCTGGTTTCTCCTTCAATGCAACTTCTACTTCTTCTTCTTATGAGAGACTTTTTTTATTCTGGAGCATCTTATCATATGGATAAGAATACAACCATATTTTTTTCTCTTGATGAATGTAACACCAAGAAAATATTTGTTGGTGATGATAGATCTCTTAGTGTTGTAGGGTCTAGAATAGTTCAGGTAGATAATGGTTATTTCAATTATGTATTATGTGTTCCAAGTATTTCCTACAACCTTCTATCAATATATCAAATCACTCATTCATGTGAAGGAAAAATCGTAGAATTTTCACCTCACCGAGTTGTAATCAAGGATTTAAAAGATCTCAAGCATATTCTCGCAACTAGAATTGTTGATGATATTACTAAGTTGTACAATTTTGACATCTTTTCCATCGGTTTTTGTTTTTCATAGTGATGACTTGAGCAAACTTTGGCATGAGAGGTTTGTTCATCTAAACTATCGCTCATTGCAACAACTATGTAATCAAAAAATGGTGAATGGTCTTCCTCTTGTTTCTTATAAAGATGGTGTTTGTGTCAGTCGTGTTCTTGGCAAAGAACATCAAGACATTTTTGAAAAATGTGCCTCTTGGCATGCCTCAGCCCCTTTGTAGTTTGTTCACAATGACTTTTGTGGTCCACTTTCTTCTCCTTCTTTTTCTAGGTGCAAATATTACTTAACTTCCATTGATGACGTTTCCATATGCACTTGGGTTTACTTCTTAAAACTGAAGAGAGAAGTGTTTGACAAGATTTTGGCCTACAAGGCCCTTGTATAAAAACAATATGGCCATCAACTTCAAATATTAAGAACGGATAATGGAGACAAGTATGTGAACAACAATTTTACAAGTTATTGCGCTGCACAGGCCATCCAAATGCAACACACTACTCCATATACACCACAAAAAAATAGTATTGCTGAGAAAAAGAACCGCACATTAAAAGAAATGGCTAATTGTATGTTCCAATCTAAGGGATTAAGTCTAAAGTATTGGGTAGAATCCATTAACTGTGAAAATTACATAGTAAATCAAACTCCCACTAAGGCTCTAAAAAATATAACACGGGAAGAATCGTGGATTAAAACTAATCCATATGTAAGTCATTTTTGTGTATTTCGCAGTGTATCATGGACTCACATTCTTGATGAGAAAAGAAAAGCATTGCAATTTGAGAAGTGTGTAATTGTTGGTTATTTTGAAGATGTCAAAGTTTATAGACTTATTCAACCTCATTGTAAGGAAATTATTATTATAAGATATATTAAATTTGATGAAAATATCTTGGCCTGCAAGCCTAATTCGACATTTGTGCCATCTACAGGGTGCGAGCCATCTTCGGCATTTGTGTCATCTTTTTCTCCTACTCTGGTTTCTTATTCTTCATATGATGACAATGAGGATGAAAATACACCTCTTCATGCTCACCTTCCTCCATATGAGTCCAATGAACATGAAATTGCACCAGCACCATCGCTTCCGAGATGGGTCCATTTAACACAAGAAACAACTGGTGATCTTGTTGGTGATCCTTCAGATCAACGTCGAACTCATTCACAATTCCAGTGAGCCTCTTCTCTTTTGGCTCGAGTTTTAGAGACTCATGATCCAAAGACATTTGCAAAATATTTAGGTCATCCATATTGGGATACAACAATGAATGAAGAGTATCGTTCTTTAATGGAAAACAATACTTGGGATATTGTACCTCTTCCAAAAGGAAAAAAACTTGTCATATGTAAATGGGTCTACAAAACTAAGTATGCATCAGATGGAAGTGTTGAAAGATACAAGGCTCGGTTAGTTGCCAAAGGATTCTATTAAGTTGAAGGCATTGACTATAATGAAACCTTTTCCCCTGTAGCCAAAATGAATTCCATCCGTCTTGTTCTAGCCCTTGCAACATCATATAAATGGGAGGTCCATCATATGGATGTAAAATCTGCCTTCTTGCATGATGATTTGCAAAAAGAAATATATATAGAACAACCTCCTGGCTATATCTAGAATGAATCTAGCCTTTTTTTTCCTTAATAAATCTCTTTATGGTATTAAGCAATCTCATCGAGCTTGTCATGCCAAAATAGACAGTTTTCTTCTTGACACTTGTTGTAGTCTCAGGAATTAGGGCAAACATTTAAGAGAGACACATTAAGCACATTAAAACACACACACATAATCCCAAGAAAGAAGGAGATAAATATGGGGAAGGATATCCAACCTACTTCATATTTCTTCTTCAATATTATTTATACATTGTATGGATGGTTGGAGCGGTTGCACCCACTCCAACTAATCATTTGTTAAGTTATCTTATATATGTATCATTTACTACATATATCTTCATATATTTACTTAATATCTAATGTCTAATGTATGATGACTATTACAAGGGCCTACAAGGCCTCCTCAACATCTCCCCCATGCTCAAATCCTTTCTCATCCCGAGAAGGCGTGCAGATAACTAATGACATGTTACTCTTTAGCCTTCATCCTTAATTTGGTAGATGGTTGTGCAGTTAGTGAGTCTCACAGTGCTTTGCTCCCACCCAACAATGGTCCTCTTGATCTTATTGTTAAACTTCTTTGTGGTTCCTTCAAAGTGGTGAGTGGGTTGTCCTGGGACGGTGGAACATCAAGTTTCAACCACCCTGACATTTATATTCTTTATGGATTCTGAGGTCACAACTCAAGAACTATTCTGCAAATTGTATACCAGGGGGCTTGATCAATTCATTATTTCTTGTAGCATCATATTTTATTTTAAGCTCTCATGTGTGTTTATCTGGAGATGTCTCTTTATTGAATGCCATTAACCGCTTCCAACACGCTCATCATCAATCCTCAATATTTTACTTTGTTGCTCATCAAACTAATTTCTCTGCTACTTTGCAATCATGGATGTGCTTCTTTCTACTTTTCTGATCTGTTGGTGAGAAATCACTCTTGTAAACTAAAAATCAACTTACATTACATGAGTGGAGGGGATCTCATTCCTTTAAAACTCACGTTTAACCCCCTCCTTTCCTTTCTTTTTTCAACTGGGATTTTTAATACATCTTGAAAATGATGCAATCCACCACATAATGTCTTTTATTTTCCGACTATACTAAATTATAAGCTCGACTATGAGTCGAATCGACTTGAATCAGACTCGAATCGACACGGACTCAGGACTAAGAATCAAATAGACTTCATGTAATATTTTATTTATTTGATTCCACACATCTTACATTGATGTACTTTTTCCAACCATCGCCCTTTTTCTTTAATAGTTTTCGAACAAAGACTCTGTGACACTTTGGAATGCTATATATGTATTATTTTCCTTCCGATCGCGAGCATTTTCTCGTCGAATTCACCAAGAGACTTCAAGAGGTCGACACCATTTTTCATCGCCTCCACCAGTCGATAGGCATGCTCTCTTAGTTTCCAGTCGATTGTTTTGTGGTTGACTGCTCCAAGTCG
>SNQJ01S0087284.1:0-22292 GCA_010110895.2 Picea sitchensis
TCTACCTCAGAAGAGGTTTGGTGAAGATATCTACAATATTCTCTTTTGTCCCAATATACTCAACCCTCATGTTCTTCTCTGCAACATGTTCCCATAGAAAGTGAAACTTGATCGGAATATGTTTTTTCTTGGAGTGCATCATTGGATTCTTTGAGATACTTATGGCATTGATGTTATCAAAAAATATTTGAATGGACTCATCATATTCAACCTATATATCCTTCAAAGTTTGTTTCATCCATAGAACCTAAGTACAACATGTTTTTTCTGCAATATACTCTCCTTTTGGTGTAGACAAAGATATTGATGATTGTCTCTTACTCAACCATGATACTAGGCACTCACCCAAGTAGAAAGTTGATCCAATTGTACTTCTTATATCATCAATGCAACCTACCCAATATGCATCTGTATATGCAACAAGAGATAGATCATTCCCTTTTGGATACCATAATCCAAACTCTTTTGTAGCTTTGAGATATTTGAATATCCTCTTCACTACCATAACATGTGATTCCTTTGGTGTTGCTTGAAACCTTGAAACCTATCCAACCACCTGCATCACATCCAGTATAGAATTTGTCACATATAGTAAGCTTCCAATCATTGATATGTATTGTCTCTAGTTTGCATCCTTATAATCATCATCCTTACTTAACTTGCAACTAGTTTGCATAGGAGTACTGTCTGGTTTGAAATCTTCTATTCCAAACCTTTTTATCATTTATCTAATATACTTGGTCTGAGATATGAAGATAAATTTGTTTCTCTAACATATCTCTAGTCCCAAAAAGAAAGAAAACTCTCAAAGTAATGACATCCCGAACTCCTTCTACATATCTTTGGAAAATTTCTAACTCATCTTGTCATCATCACTCCCAAAAATAATATCATCAACATAAACTTCAATTATCAAGATACTATCTTGATTTACCTTTATGTAGAGATTATTGTCTGTATTTCCTTTATTGTACCCTTTCTTCTGTAAGTATCTATCCATTCTTGAGTACCATGCTCTGGGGGCCTTTTTGAGACCATATAGTGCCTTCTTCAACCTGCAAACATATTTTTCTTTTTCTGACAACTAAAATCCTTCTGCCTACTTGATGTATACTTCTTATTCTAACTCTCCATTTAGAAAGGTTGAATTTACATCTATATAATACACCTTCATATTTTTGGAACATACATAAGCTAGAATCAACCTGATTTCTTCCATTCTGGCAACTGGGGCAAAGGTCTCTTCAAAATCTATACCTTCAACCTAAGTGTAACCTTTACATACCAATCTTTCTTTGTTCCTGGAAACATGTCCATCCTCGTTCAATTTGTTTATGAAGACCCACTTTGTTCCACTCACATTTTTGTTCTTCGGCCTTGGAACAAGTTCCCATGTATCAATCTTCTCTATTTGGTCCAATTCTTCATTCATATCTTTGATCCAATATTCATCCTTTTTGGCTTCTTCAAAGCTGCTTGGCTCAATTGTGGATAATAGTGCTAAGTTCTCTTGTTCTAGTGAACATATTCTTCTCCGGGTTTCAACTGCCGCATCTTTATTCCCAATTATCTGTTTTGGTGGATAATTTTTCTGCACTCGTCTACTAGGTGTATTTGGAGGTACCTTAAGATATTGTTGATCTTTCTCTTCTTCTTCATCTGCTTCTTCAAAAACTTCTTCTTCTTTCAAATATTCTCCGTGATCTTGTTCCACTGAATCTTTGGTTCCTTCTTTTGTCTTTCATCCATATATTTCATCAATTGTCACATTGATGCTTTCCACTATTCTATTGAGTCTTATATTGAAGCATTTGTATTTTTTTATTTTTCTTGAGTACCCAACCAATACGCCTTTATCAAATCAAGAGTCAAATTTTCCAATCCTTCCATATTCTCTTTTGATATAACATTTTCTTCTGAACACTCTGAAATTCTTCACATTTGTTGGTCTTCCTTTCCATAGCTCGTAGGGAGTATTATCACTATTATTTATGATCATTCCTATGTTATGAATATGAAATGTTGTATGTACTGCTTGTACCTAAAATACATCCTTCAACTTGGAATATTTCAACATGGTTTTGGTCATTTCTTGTACTGTTATGTTCTTCCTTTCGACAACTCCATTTTGTTGAGGTGTCCTTGTTGATGAGAACTATCTCTTTATCCCATGTTCGCTACATAAATCTATGAATTATTTTGATGTAAACTCTCCTCCATTGTCTGATCTTAAACACTTGATTTTGTATTATGTCTCAGTTTCAACCATTTCCTTGTATATCTTAAAGTGTACAAATTCCTCTTACTTCTTCCCGAGAAAGAAAATTGCAGTCATCCTTGTGTAGTGATCAACCAATAGAAGAATAAAGTACAATTCTTCATTCAATCCCTTTGTTCTTGTCAGCCCACATAGATCTGTATGTAAAATATCTAGCAGTTTTGTTGTGGAGTACTCCTTTGATTTGAACTTGGTCCTAGTTTTTTTTCCTTGTAGACAATGCTTGCATAGAGTATTTGTTGTCTTCGAGATCTCAGGAATTTCTCTTACTCCTTCCTTTATGTTGATTTTGATAATATTATCAAATTTTATGTGACTCATTCTTCTATGCCAGAGCCAACTTTCAGCATCCTTTCCTAGGAAACATCTTTCTTTTCCAATTTCATTTAGTACATATATGTTGCTTGGAGTTCTTACAGTTGTAGCCACCAACTTGCCTAATCCTACTTTCCTTATCTCTCATTTCTCTGAGTCAAACATAATTTTATGTCCTTGATCACACGTTTGACTTACTCTTAGTTCCAAGCTTGACTGTGCATCTTCCTATAATTTTGGCTAAGTTGTCATTCCCAAATGAAACTGATCCATCTCTTTCCTTCTTCAATGTTAAAAACTTGTCCTTAGCACATGTCATATGCTTTGAGAAACCACTATCAACATACCATCCATGTTTCTTTTGTTGAGATTGCAGGGCAAGCGTGCATTCTTCAGTTTTGAATTGATCCTGCTTCTTTATCCATATCCTTTGTGGTTCATGTTTTTGATTGATGATATTCTGTTGTGATTCAATAGGAGGAACAATCAATCTACAATCTTTGGAAATGTGTCCAAATTTGTTGTACTTGTAGCATTCTAATTTAACACTCAAGGATTCAAATGTGTTGTAGATTATTCTCTATGCTTCATGAGACCTTCTTGGATAACCATTTCTTGTGTAGCCTTCATAATTTATTTTGTTCTTGGTATTGGCTCTACTATTCACAAATTTGTTCCCAAAATTATTACATTAATAACATAAACCAAGAAAAATATTTTGATACCTGGGGGTGGAAGATATTCTGAATAGCGTTGCCCTTCTAAATCCTTCTTCTTCTCAAGGTCTTTCTATTGTTGGTTGCTGCCGATTCTAAATTCTGAATCTTTTGAGTGACCATTTCTACTTCCAAGCCTTCTATCATATTGTCATTTTCATCTAACTGACCTCTGAGTGCTTCTTTAATTATTTTGTCTTATTCTACTTGTATTTTTAACTTCGCGATCATCTGCTCGACTTCTTCGGAGTTGGAAATCTGAGAGCCTTATTTCCCTTTTAGTTATGCCTTGATTAAATTGATTTTCTTTCTTCCAATCCTTAGCTCTTCTAGGGCACTGATTAATTCTGCTCTGAGACTGACTTCTCCTTCTTCTTCATAATATTCTTCAAAATATTATACTACCATCAAGAGTACTTTTTTTGTATCATTGCCATTGTCTTCATCCTCATCTGATGATGAACTGTCTTCCTTGGTGTAGAGACTTTTCTTGAATAATTTATTTTTGTTTCTTCTACCCTTTTGATTTTTCTTTTTCTTTTTAGGGTCATCTTCTTCATCACTTTCATTATTCTTATGAGGACACTTAGAATCAAAATGACCAATACCACCACAATTAAAACATTTCAATTGAAGCATACCTTTGTATTTGTCGGTTCCTCTTTTCAACTTTCTGACGAAGTTTTCCACTTCTTCATGTTCCTTGGAATCATAGCTGTAGCTATAATCTGACTTTGGATTTTGTTTTTCTTCTTCTTTGTCTTCTTATATTCCTTGAATGTTTCTTCCTTTGTGACTGGATTATATTTCTCTATCCTCATCTCATAAGATGTGAGTATCCCATGTAACTCATCCATGGTCAATGTATCTAGGTACACCCTTTCTTCTATAGTTGAAATCTTCGAATCAAATATCATTGGTAGAGATCTTAGTACCTTTAAACAACAACATGTTCTTTCATCTCGTCTCCCAAACCTTTGATACCATTCACTACTTCATATCTTGAACAAAGTAAGTTGCAATGTCTTCATATTCCTTCATCTTCAATTTCTCGAATTTGGCTCTAAGGGTTTGAAGTTTATCTCCCTTGACCTTGGCGTCTCCTTCGTAGATGTTTTGAAGTTTGTCCCAAATTTATTTTGTAGATTCACAATGCATAACCTTGAAATGTATTGATTTAGTCAAACCATTCAATATAGCATTTCTAGCCCTTGAATCATTTTCTTCAAGTTTCTTTCCATACTTATTTATCAAAGGAGTCGTTGGTGCTTTGTATCCATATACAACTGCTCTCCATACATCAAATCCTTGTGCCTACACATAATTTTTCATCCTTCCGCTCCAGAAGGAATAGTCCTGGTCGTCAAACTGTGGTACCCTAATCTTAGCGTAATCCATGATCTCCTTCCAATGGTTAGACTACTTCTTGAAGGACCTGCTCTGATATCAATTGTTGGAATACTAAGAGGGGGGGTGAATTAGTATTAGATTTTTTATTACTTTTAACCACAATATGTATTATTTAACTTTATGAGTAGTTCACCAATATCATTCAAAACATCACGAGCAATATAAATAAACAGTGAACAATAAGCAATCACACAAGTACACAATACACCATAATTTTACGTGGAAACCCAATGCGGGAGAAAAATCCAGAATGATTTTCTTATATGTCAGAAGAAATACATTCATAGGAAGCACCAAATTCCTTATTTTCCAACTGCAACTAGAAGGAGGCTACAACCCCTTAGCTTCTCAAGCTCCAATATGAAGGAGGCTAGAACTCCCTTAGTGTTTTGGCACCAATCAAAAGGAGGCTACAACCCCTTTTCCTTTCCCCATCCTACCGTCCTAAAATATAAATGGAGACCAAACTGTCACTACCACAAACTCTGTCAATCCTGTCACTGTAAATCATGTCACTATAAAACCCGTCACTTCAATCTCATCAACGAAGGTGTTTTTATTCTATTAAGGGAATGTTCTCCTGAACATAGGACAAGTCGTGGAGGGTAAATGGTAAGATATGGGTTATAGATACTGAGAAAAGGTATCATGCCTTGTAAGCAAGGTTGCAGGTGCTTTTGGAAGTCGCTATCAAGAACCTTGGCTCGGGCCATGGAGTCCATGAGATTCATGTTGTTCTTGTTCCATCCGCCAAATAAAATGTCATTAGGATGCAACTACACAAGCATAAGCCATAGATACTTTAGAAAAGCAAAGGAATTAAGGGATTTTGTCACTTTGTCTAATATTAATACTATTGAAAATACTTGCACATTTAAATTTAAGGAGAAATAGTTATGAAATAAATAAATAGAGTAAAAGAGAAAATTGAGATACTAAAAAGAGGTCATTAACCCTAATCTAGAAGATCAAAAATAAAAAAAATATATTTACATTTTAGTCATTAACCCTAATATAGAAGATCAAAAATCTAAAATATTCTTATGTTTTAGCTACCCTAGATAAGAAAATCAATATTATTAAAGTAAGAACAAAATATCATGGTCTTCATGGTGAAACATAACATTGGACAATTTTTAAAATTCCATAGGATGAAAGAAGGTGTCATCTTTGTGATAGTAAGAATGTGGAGGACAAAAATAACTTTTTTTTAGAATCTCTCAAGAGTACCCACATTAAATCACAATTTCAACATATTTGTAACAATAACAACTTTCCTCAAGTATTAACTCATCAAAACTATAGAGATTTAGGAAATCTTCTCTTCAAACTTTTCCAGCATAAAGATAAAATTTGAAACAAAACAAATTAATTCCTTACATTTGGTCTCATTGAACACTAACAATCATCATTATCATCATAACATTAATTAGGTAAGGTCATGCATGGATATATAATGTATAATTAAAATATAAATATATCATGTTTTTAATATAAATATGTAATTAATAAATATTATGGATGAGCACAATTTGGTGAATGTTTTCAATGCAATCCAATATATAAGAAACTTTATCATGTTGTGAAAAATTAGAATGTGAAAGATTTTGAAAATTCTTGGTTTGAGAATCTAGTCAAAACTCAATTGACTTGAAGGCTAGCTGAATTATACAGAGTTGTCTAATCTTCTAGAAAACTTCCCTAAATTATACTATACAAAAAGTGAGAGGTTCCATATCTATAACTCTCATCGAATTTTTGATGATCCAAATCGATTTAGAATTGAGAAAATCCCCTGGGGGCATTATTCTACCATGCACACATCTTGGATCATGGTAGAGATTTGCTCGTGCCTAATTTTTTTGTCTAATTATTATCAAATTTGTAGCAAGAAAGAAGGTTTTTATGTTACAATATTAAGGTTACTCCAAACAAAACACATGTATGTAATATACAATAATTTTTTTTTTTAAAGATAATGCAAACTTGTTTCTTTTAAATAAAGTTACTTTTAGTTCAACAAAATGTCTCCTCATTTCTTCTATATTTAAATTAAAAACCATTTTCTCCTTGCCACATTCTATTTGCTTCATTTATTCATTGTTAAGATAAAAATATAGCCATGGTTTGGAGAGGAGACTTCCCTTGGCTCATGGAGTTTGGATTCATTAACAAGATTGATGGATAATTCGAAAAGTTAATGATGGCTTCGGAAAATTGATGATGGCTTCGGTTTGATTGGAAAATTTCACAGGAAAAGTGTTCCATGTAGGACACAATATTCTCATTTTCTATTTATTGCATGATCATATATTCATTGGAAGTTGATTTAATATTGGAATTGAAATGAGCTATGATGAACACCTATGATTCTCTTGTCGAGAAGGCATAAGAGGTTGTTTTTCATCCATTGTTGTAGAGACCAAGGGCCTCTCTCAATATAAGGAAAACACCAATAATATAATATTTTAGTGTTACAATATTAATCTAGGTGGACACTAGTGGCCACCCAACTATTCCGCTGACTCAAAATGCTTCCACTTCTTAGAAATTATACTACAAGTTTATAGGTCTCAAATTTTCGACACATTTTTCGGGCATTACTCATGTTTTTGGCACCTGACATAGACCACTCAATCTTACCAAGAACATAGAGCATGTATTAATCTTTTTAATGATCCAAGAAACACTCTAAATAGATATTGTATGAAACATTTGTGGCCTTGGGAAGTTGACGTATCAACTAGTCTCCTTGGGGTTCACATTCCTTCTATCCCATCATCGCCTAGGGTTAGGTTTTGGATATTTAGGGTTTTCACATCTTAGGGATTCATACTTTATGTTAAAAAGGTAGTCTCGTCCTATTACAATGTCTTCCTTCAAATGAGTGTAGCGGAAACATCTATCTTCAAATATAAACTCCCACCATTTTCACTGTAATAGACCCAGAACAACAAACCCCAAAAAAGGTTTTCTCTATGCTCTGATATGAAATGTACCCATTGCTCGAGATCTGAAATGTACCCTCTTGGGATGATTCAAAATTCCGATACCAATTAATTATTAAAGAAGTATGAAACAAAAACATGAAAATAATCAAGATTCATGGTAGATTGTAAATGGATGTTTAATCATGACATGCTCAACAATAACCAACAAGCTATCACATTATACATACATATCTCAGAGATAATAATTAATACACAATAGAAACAAATATACAAGTTGAGAAACACATGACAAAGAGCACTTATCTTTAATAAAACCAATCATCAATTGGCTACAAACCAAGGACGACCCACCCAACCTTAGACAATGTTTTTCCAAGTCTCAATAATAGGTCACCCCCAAGCCAAAGGCTATGAGTCCACAAGGATGGGTCTCGGGTCTCAGATAGACATTCAACTTCCTAAACTAGTCAAAAATCAAGCTCTCACAAGTTTCTCAATCACATAACAAAATCTAGTTTACCAACTATCTTCCCCTTCAACCCGCACCACCCAAAGATAATGAACCCCCTTCACTGCCACACAGTTCGTCAATTTGTCCACCTCTTTCCAGGGGTCTAGTGCTTCTGATCAAGAAATCTCAATGTTGGAACTCTCAAGATCCATAGCTATGAACAAGGTTTATCAACATCCCAATGCATCTCAAGTATACATGGACCAATTCATAGATGGTATACAATAGTAATTTATACAACCATCCAACCATGGTTGCTTACCTACATCATTTCATTTTCCTTTCCCATGCAAACACAAGAATGATCAAGAAGAGTGAATCAGAGAGGAGCGACTCCCAAAAACGATTTCAGTGAGAATGAATGGCCAACCCCAAAGGAAATCAAGAACATGGTTTAAACATCAAAAGAATAATGTGGCCTTCCCCCTAAGAATATCATGTTAACCACTCTTATCTCTAGAATTCAAATGTGGGGAAATAAAAATAATTAAAAATATAAAGGCTTGGCCCCTCGGCTCCCCCCCACACCTCTCTCATGGAATCATAGTCCCCTATAAATCTTGTCATTTTCCATATCGCAACCAATGATGTATTTTATTATTAAAAATGACCAAAATATTACATTCTTAGGCACTCTGACCCCTTTTAATTGTTCAGGCACTCCAACCTTTCATAAAATAAAACAAAATACAACATTAATTATGGGACTCAAAACTAAGGTATTACATTTCCCTCCCCCTTATTTTGGCACTGTCCTTAGTGCATATACAAAATAGAACTCAAAATTTCAAAATTCTTCAAAACATTGCAGGTACTATGCCTGCATGGAATCTTTATGCTCCCAAGTATCATCGCCAGGACTGTAGCAGGTCCACTGAACTTTTATCAACTCTATGACTTGATTCCAGAGCACTTTGGCTTTTATGTCCAATATGTGCACTAGCTAGACCTGAAAGTCTCCTTTTGGCTCCATATGAATTAAATTCCAATCAATAGCATGGTTAAGATCATGTACATATTTTTTCAGCAAAGAGACATGAATACATTATGCACATTCATGGAAGTAGGCAATGCAAGAATGTATGGAATTAGTCATATTATGTCCAGTATCTCAAATGGACCACATAATCTAACTGTTATATTTGTACAACTGTCCAACTTTAATGAGATATTCTTGGGATTTATTTTCAAAAGCACATGTTCTCCCGCTTTAAATTCTCTAGTTTTCATGTTCTTATCTGCATATCTCTTCTGTCTATCTTGTGCTGCCTTCAAATTCTTCTTAATTTTAACCATCAGGTCTTCCATATCCTTGAGCAATTATGGTCCAAGTATTACTATATTTGTTGGGTTGTCCCAACTCACTAGAATATTGCATTTTCTACCATACAAATCTTCAAATGAGATCATCTTCAATGAAGCTTTATACCCATTATTATAGGCAAACTAAACCAAATGCAGGTAATCTTTCCACTTAGATGGATTATCCATCACATACATTCTCAGTATGTCCTCAATCACTTGGTTGACTCTCTATGTCTACCCATTTGAGTGTGGATGGTATGGTTTGCTAAACTTCGTATTTGTACCAAATCCTTTAAATAATCCCCTCCAAAAATTTGAAGTAAACTTTATATCTACGTCTGAGACAATTTCCTTAGGTATTCCATGCAACCTAGGAATTTCTCTCATGTAAATTTCTACAATATTAGATACTATACGAGTCATATTTATAGGAACAAAACAATAACAAAATGAACAACCTTTGTCAACTTATCCACCACTACCATTATTGAATCACAATGTATTGGTATCCTATGAAACTTAGTTATAAACGCAATGGTTACTACTTTCTATTTCTTCTCTTGATTTGGAAATGAATATAGCAAACCCGCTGGGTGTCTATGCTCATATTTCATTCTCTAATATTCCATACATCTCATAACGTAATCAACAACATCCTTCTTCATTACATGCCAAAAGAATTGGCTTCTTATTGCTGCAATTGTTTTCTGGTAACTGGGATGTCTGACATAGAGGACATTATGAATTTATTTTAATATCAAATTCCTAAGTTCTCTGGAACTAGGAATATAAATTCTATTTTTATGCATAAGTAATCCATGTCCTTTCATCTCATACTCTTTAATTTTCTGATGTACATTTTCCTTTTGTAAACCTTATTTTACCTGTAGGTAATGTTGGTATGTAATAACATCATCCAAAAGTCTTCTCTTTAAATCTGACGGATGCATACTAATGGTTGTAGAATGCATGGGATGCATCCTTCTTTTGAGTGCATCAACAAATTTATTTTATTTTACTTTGATAGTCTTGATGTCAGATTCATACTCACTTAAAAATTCTAGTCATATTATGTGCCTAGCATTTAAAGTTGGTTGCTCAAAAATGTATTTTAGACAACTATAGTCTATTCTTAATTCAAATATCTTTATCATAATTCCTCCACATCATCAATGCATAAACTATTGCATCAATCTCCAAATCATGGATGGCATAATTCCTCTCATGTTCTTTAAGATTTATGGACTCGTAACTAATGGCATATCCATTTTGAGTGAGGAATCCACCAAGTCCTTCTTTGCATACAACTATACATACCACAAAACTCTCATTTGGGTCAACAATCTTTAAAATAGGTGTACTAGTAAGTAGTTATTTTAACAAATTAAAGTTATGTTCACACTTTGTTGTCCACTCAAATTTAATTCCCTTCTTATGTAAAGAGGTGATTGGATGAGCAATTTTGAATAATCCTTCTATAAATATTTTGTTGTATCCCACTAATCTCATAAAAGATTTGATTTATGAAACATTCATTGGTGTTGTCCATTTTCTAATGGATTCAATCTTCTCTGGATCTACTACTATACCTTCTTCTAAAATAATATTCCCCAAATAATGGATCTGTTCTTAGTAAAAATAACACTTGCTTAGCTTGGCATACAACTATTTCTCCCATAGAACTTGCAACACCAACCTCAAGTGATGTTCATGATCTCCCTTGGACTTAGAATAGATAAATATGTCATCCAAGAACACAATGACAAACTTATCTAGATAATTTCTGAATATGTCATTCATTAAGCACATAAAGACAATGGGTGCATTGGTCAATGCAAATGGCACAACTACAAATTCATAATGTACATACATAGTTCTAAAGGACGTCCTATTGATGTATTCTTCCTTGATTCCTACCTAATGATATCCTAATCTCAAGTCTATCTTTGAAAATATATTTTCCCCTCTTAGTTGATCAAAGAGGTCATCAATTTTTGGTAGAGGGTTATTTGTTCTTCATGGTGGCTTTATATAGTTGTCTAAAGTAAATACATAGCCTCAATGTTCCATCCTTATTTTTAACAAAGAGTATCGGTTCTCCCCAAGGTGAAACACTTGGGTGTATGTACCCTTTCTTCATCAATTCCTCCAACTGCATTTGTAATTCTTTTAATTTTGGTGTATTCATTATGTAAGGAGTGTTTTCACCGAGGCAACTCCCGGTACTAAATCAATAGATAAATTTATCTTCTTGTTTAGTGGAAATCCTGGTATTTCTTGGAATACATCTACAAACTCTTGCAATACTGAAGAATATTTAAGGCTTGGCCCTCTTGTATTTTATGGTTCCTCCACATGAGCTACATACAATTCACATATTTTCCTGAAACATCTCTTCAACTGTAAGGTTGGAATCTCCCTTACAAAAATGGGTCTTGGAATTCCTTTCATAGTGCTATGTTTTCCTTCTTCATCAAGACATGTAAGTGTCTTGTTATAGCAATCTAGGACAACATGATGCTTGTCCATCCAATCCATTCCAATTAGGATTTCATAAGTTCCTAATGGTATGAGATTCATATTAGTGTCTATATTTACTCCATTCAGATTTATTGGACAACATCTAATAATATTATTGATCCTTCTTTTGGTTCTCGTGGCTAAGTGAACCAAACTGGATTTTTCAAGCTTACTTTTATCCAATTGTAATCTATCCACTACTTTAGGATTAATGTAACAATGGCTTTCTCCTGAATCAATTAAAATAGCAACATGATGATTAGTAATCTTATCTTCCACCTCAATCATATAGGATTGGTGTTTTTCTTGTCGATCTTCTAAGGATGCATATATTCTTGGAATATTACTACTCACATCTTCTACTATAGTAGTCTCTTTTATGTTGTGCATGGTCTTCATTTTGTCTTCTTTGTTAGGGAAATCCTTGTGCATGTAATATTCTTTGCATCCCCAACATAAGATTGGTGGTCTCCCTCTTTTTCCCAAGGAGTATTCCTTCTTGGATTCATTCTTAGCAGACTGATCTTGTTGAACTTTATTGGGGTTGTTTCTATTGAAAGGAGGTTTGAACCCCTTCCTTCTTTGATAATATTTCTCTTTCTTCTTATCCTTCCAAGATTTTTGCAAAGATTATATTCCCTTGCCTTGCTCATACATGTACTTATCCTTTTTAATGGTCTCTGTCAAAGTTCTAGGCTCATCATATTGAATCTTATCTTTATAAAAACATGGTAGTCCACTCAAAAACCTCTGTATCTTCACCTTCTCATCCTTGAATTCATTTTCATATTCTCTCATGCTCATGCTTCCCAACCAAAGTTCAAATAACTCTTGCATATTCTTGTCATAGTAATGCTCTAAAAGATACTCCTTCTAAAAATATCTCTTAAACTACTTCCATGTGATCATGTTCTCATTAATGTTCTCAACTTTCTTCAGTTGATCCCACCACATAGCAACTTTTCCATGCAAATAATATGTGGCAATTCTAGCTTCTAGATTAGATGAGTAGTTGTGCAATTGAAAACGATTCTTAATTCCAAGCAACCAAGCTTCAACATCATCTTCCCTTTCTCTTTCACCATCAAAATGTGATGGATTCATACTCCTTAGCTCTCCTTGTAAACTTTCCAATTCATGTATTCTTCTTTGGTGCCTAATAGGAGACACTTATGGGCTGCTTATGGAATTTTCAGATGCATAAAATTTCATGGTTGAATAAGGTGGTGAGTGATGCCTATGAGTTCTACTAGCACTTATTGAATGACCAACTCTTTTGTATTTATCTCTTCTTTCATGATGTCTTCCTTCTTCCTCATGTCTTGAGTCTAATCTATTCTTTGTTTTCCTTTGCAACCGATTTAGGCTTTGCATCATTTGAGATTTTATTTTATTTTTTTCTCCCATCTTCTCATTGTCTTTTTTGTAGATATGCACTTATATTCTCAAGCTTCTCACAATCTCTATTAATGTTTCTGGCTCCACTCTTCTCCTGTGTCCATTTGATTATGTCTATGCATTACCAACACTGATATTTTGACCTTTGGTTTCTCTCTCATGATTGAAGGCTCCCTCTCCTTCCTCCATATCCCACATATGCATTCTTAGCTTGAAATGATATGTTTATATTCCCTAATTCTACAAAATGTGCAAGCAACCATTTTTGTTAGAATTATGCATATTATAGAAATTTTGTGAATTAATACCACAAGTCTTTTGTTTGTTCAATTCATGAATAATTATATCATAGTTCTCCAAATTCTAATAATTTCAGGTTTTTCACTTCTGCATTAGTGTTCCAATGACTATTCTTATGACTCAATATGATATCTAAGCTAAACGTTATGTCTCTCTAAAATTATCAGTTCCATATTTTTTTTGGCACCTCTTTTCATAGGTACAATAAATCTCAGAGGTCAACTTATGGCCCTTGTAGAAGAATATATGGCAAGAACGAGGGATTTTTTTATATTAGGAACATATAGTATTTACAATTATGAACAAAAAACAACTTTCATATTTGGAATTGGATGCTCTAGCAAGATTCTACAACAATATGGAAGCTACAACTTTGTCCTTTTTACAATTTTTTTCCAGACTTAGAATTTTTAGCAAAACTAGCTATCTCTAAATCTGTGCACTTCTAGAAAAAAATCACTAAACCAAAACCATATGTCGAGTATATTAAATGTCGAGTAAAAAAAAATTGATTTTCTCTAACAACCCTTAGTATCCTATGATACCATGTTGAATTTATCCTACCCAACACCTCACAATTAATTCCAAATAAATCACTTATTGAATTAAAGCACAATTGAGTAATCAACTAAACATGCAATGAAAGACTAAACAAGGAAACCAAAATCTCATGTGCAAGACACCAATATTTTTGGGTATAAACCCTTGGAAAAACCTCGGAGGGAAAACCAATTCCAAATATTTTTTTATTAAGGTCAAATCAGGGCTCTTGTAATAGGGAAAATGGCCCACTAAGAGAATATACACTGCAGAGAAACTTGGCAATGCCTATGCTACTATACAAATCTGTACCAACACACTTTTTGAGGTGTACGTACCTTTCCTTCAACAAACCCATGTACATGTATGGAAATATTGTACAGACACTTCCACTGAGACTCACGTACATGTATGGAAATATTGTACAGAAACTTCCATACGGTGCTATGCTTTCCTCCAACTTCAATCCATTGAAACCCACCTACGACTTCCTCTATTCTCTCTTTTGCTTGACCTGCTTGATCTCTATATGGAAGTCCTTCTCCACTTATACAAGATCTTGAATCATAGTCCTTCGTGATCCAACACTCTCTGCATCAACACTTGGATGAAATTTCTTCGCCCAACCAGTGAGATCTTCTCACTCATGTGTAAGCAAAAGTCCTTTGCTTCTACACACACTATAAAAAGTCCTTTGCTAGGTCCAACCTTGATCTCTCATCAAGGTATCTGATATCAACATCTCACCAAATATCTCGATCTTATCATCTCACCAAAGGTCCCCACCTTGGTCTCTCACCAAGGGTCTCTTGATCTTGGCATCTCACCAAAGATCACCACCTTAGTCTCTCACCAAGGATCTCTATGTCAACTCTTTCAACACAAGTGACTTCCTCTCGAATTGTCTTCCCCATTCACTTAGGCTTCCTTTTATAATCATGAGTTTACCCTAAATCTCCAAAGTGATCAAAGACTCAGATATGATCTCACCTTCACTTTATATCTAATGACTAGGACTTAATTTAACTTTCACTTAAGTCATTAGTACCAAAAACTTAGGAATTAACTTAATTAAACTCATGTTAAATCTAAAAGGTCATTCACTTTAATAATTACTTTACTAAAGTGGAACTCTTAAGTTTTGATGACTTCCACATGATAAACACAAGCCAATGTGGAATTACATGTATGATGCTACCACTTCCATCAATATAAAATTTTCCAATTTTGTTATCCGGGGTCACTTTTGCTCTTATGAAAATCTCAAAAATCCCCAAAAAGTGGCCTTGAATAAAGGATTTTGGTCTATTTCAACATCCCCATTTAAATCCCCTTAAATTTATTCAATTCCTTCATGGGTTATTTCCATGTCTGCTTTATGGATACTCTCCAAAAAGTTCATCTCAATCTGGATCTATGCCAATGATCTGGACCCGGAGCTTTAAAAACCACTATCCTGCAATTTTTGACAAATCCAAGCAGAAATGTGTTATAGCCCTAAAATTCCCTTTTCATGCATACATGGCATTGGCCTTCTTACTTGCATAATTTTCCAAATCAATGTTGGGGAACTCTATTTTAAAAACCAATTTTTAGAGCATGTATGCGCCCTACTACACTATTGCCCGTGTACATATGCTTGATGTATGCTAGACAACCCACTTACATACTCTTGTTGTATAACACTTTTGTAGATCTCCTATTTGTGGAGAAAACCCAGAAGTTTCATCTCAATTTGATTTAATATGCTCCAATTATGGCGAAAATAAGAAAATGGCTCCAAACTTGAAATTATAGGACAGTCTTGCCTACGTGGTAGTTTACTAACATGGATGATGATGTGGTCTTGACATGGCTTCACTGGATCACATGGAATTGACGTGACATTGACATGGTCTCGATCTCCAAGGAATGCTTCCCCCTTCTCTCTTGTATATGCCTCGACTCCGGTCCAGTGAATGGGATTCGTGCACTGGGACACCAGGCCACTAGTCCATCGAGGCATCAACCGATCCCATCCAAGATTCCTTATACTTTTTTCAAGTGGCTTGGTTCGATACACTGGCCCATTGGGGCACCAACCAACAAGGCCACTAGCCACCCTTGCACAAACATTTATTCAACAAGGAGTGATATGACGTCGGTCTGGTCCACCAGTCTATCATTCACCTTGGCCAAACGTTTACATTGCACACGACTCTACAAGGTTCTGTAGCTCTCTTTTCACACATAAGTATCCAAGGGTTGTATTTTCATTATAAACTTGTTTAGTAAAACTTCCTCGATGCATGTGTTATAAAAGCATAACACAGGGCACAAATCAATGATGGGGAACCATGTGTGGTATAGATTGACGGATCCCATGCTCCAAATTGATCAAATGATGGGTCACTGGAACATTAGGGCCATGGAAGTTAACTTGGTCATGGTTTTTCAGGGTTGAATAACAATGTTTAAACTAGAAAAACTCCCCTCCAACGTTGTCCAATTTAATATATATATTAATCTTACTCCAAAGAAACTCATCCAAACGCTTCTATTATTTCATGTAGTGGGGCTTTTGAAGGCCTGGTGCTATAAATCTACAACTCTTATACCACTTGTAACAGACCCAGAACAACAAACCCAAAAAATAATTTCTCTATGCTCTGATCTGAAACGTACCTATTGCCTGATTACCTCTAAATTCGACCTCTTGGGTTGATTTAAAATTTTAATACCAATTAATTATTAAAGAAGTATGAAATAAACACATGCAAATAATCAAGATTCATGTTAAACTGTAAAATAATTCTTAGTCATGCCATGCACAACAATAACCAAAAAGAAGGCACATTATACATACATATCTCAGAGGCAATAATTAATACACAATGGAAATAAATATTCAAGCAGGGAAACACATGACAAAGAACACTTATCTTTAATAAAATCAATCACCAACTAGTTGCAAACCAAGGATGTTCCACCCAACCTTAGACATTGTTGTTCCAAGTCTCAACAATTTATCACCCCCGAGCCAAGGCTATGAATCCACAATGACGGGTCTCAGATAGACACTCAGCTTCCCAAACTAGTCAACAATCAAGCTCTCACAGATTTCTCAATCACACAACCAAATCTATTTTACCAGTTCTCTTCCCCTTCATCCTGCACCACCCAAAGAGAATGAACCCCCTTCATGTCGTCGACCTCTTTTCGGGACTCCAGTGCTTCTGGTCAAGAAATTTCAATGTTGGAACTCTCGAGATCCACAACTGTGAGCAAGGTTTATCAACATGCCAATGCATCTTAGACATACAAGAACCAATTCATGGTTGGAATACACCAGTAATTTCTACAGCCAACCAACCATGGATTCTTACCTCCAACAATTCATTTTCCTTTCCCATGCATAAACATGAGAAAAAAGAGTGAAACAGAGAGGAACAACTCCCCAAAATGATTTGAGTGATAATGAATGGCCAATCCCCAAGGTAATCAAGAAAATGGTTTAAATATCAAAAGCACAACCTGGCCTTCCCCCAAAAAAGCTCAAGTTACCCCCTCTTCTCTCTAGAATTCAAAGGTGGGAAAATAAAAATAATTAAAAATATAAAGGCTTAGCCCCTCAGCTTCCCCCCCCCCTCTCTCATGGAATCATAGCCCCATATAACTCTTGTCCTTTTCTGTCTCACAACCAACTATGTCTTTTATTATTAACAATGATAAAAATATTACATTTCTTAAGCACTCCATCCCCTTTTAATTGTTCAGGCACTTTGGCCTTTCATCAAATAAAACAAAATACATTATTAACTTGGGGACTCAAAACCGAGGTATTACATTAACTAATTTGTATTCCTTTGCATTTGACAGTTTTTTTTCTATTTCATTCATTAATAGAATTTAGGTTTCATTGTACTATTCTTCTCTTTGCAATATATTTGTGTTTCCATCTATATTTATACCTTTATTCTGTTCCCTACATAATCTAGATTAGTGGTATCAAAGTAATCTTCTTAATGTTGTTTCTTTGTATATTTCCTCGATGAGGTCAGGGTATAGAGAATTGGTTCTTGAAATAATGGAGCTTGGGGAAGACCACTCTCACTGGCCCAAGTAGACTCCCATGGTAGAATAAAATAGAGATGATGGAGCAAGAGATTCTATCAAGTTGTTTCTTGAGGAAACCCTTGCATGATAGAGGAATGAGATGATGGATACTCTTAGATCCTTTAACGACTGCCAAGTCCCAACAGTGGAAAAGGCCCCTTCAACAAGCAACCATTTTCAAGGTGCGAGACCCTTCAAGGTAGAAGTTAACTTTGACATCCCATTATTTGAAGGCTATATAAATGTAGATGCTTTGGAGAAATGGTTAAATATGTTAGAGGGTTATTACTTTGATAAAAAAAATTCCAATAGCGAAGAGATCACCTTTGCGCTCCTTAAGTCCTTTCCCCATGTCAAATTTTAGTGGGAAAATTACTAGGAGCGACATGCTAGAGATGACCCTATAAAATTTAGGATATAACCCACTTGGGTGGATTTTGTTGATGCCCTCGAGGAGGAATTATACCTTGTTGGAACTATGATGACCAGTATGCAAGATGCATAACTTTGCACCAGAAGTTGAGAGAGCAACCGGTGCCAGAGTATGCCAATATCTTCCATACCTTGCACTCAAAGTTAGGTCTCATAGACTTTAAGTATTAATTGGTTCTGAAGTACTGACATGACCTACACAATTACATCAAAACAAATATGGAGTTCATGGACATCTATTCACTCAAAGCATCTTATTGGTTTACTATCAAAATCAAGGAAAATTTTAAGTAGAAGAATAGAAAGGAGTTTGGGTCTACATATCTACCACAAAAAAAATAATGGTAAAGGTAGCCCTAACTTGGAAAACAAAGGATGGAGAAAGGATATCCAAACTTGGGAAAACCAATCCAAGCCACAAAAAAATATGGACATTGGAAAGTGATGTGAATTCCATAAAATCCCTTGGCACAACACCAATGAATGTTTCTCAATGCAGTCATTGTTTGCTAATTTGAAATCCTCATAGTTGGACATTGTCTTGAACTCTACTTCAAAGCCAGATAAGGGAGTAGATCATCGACATAGAACTAGTGTTACTGTCACAACCAAAAATCCCCTACCAAAATATCCAAGGGAGATTGAGAAATGTGTGTGTCTCTTCCACTCACAAATGTGGGTGAAGGGAACTCTGCTACATTTCATTGTGGATAGTAATAATCAGAAGAACATAATCTCAAAAGTGGTCATCAATAGATTGAATTTTCTAACAATTCCACACCCCCATCCATACTCCATTGATTTCTTGAGCTATGGATGAGACATTCACATCAATTAGAAATCCCACCTACTCTATGGCATCAAGCCCTTCAAACATGAAGTATTATATGATGTTTCCCCATTTTAATTTGGTGATTTTCTTTTAGGAGACAACACTATCTATGGAAGCATCAGGTTGTTTATAAGTCTATGACCCATTAGTATTCTTTTTACTTTAGGAGGTAATCCTTGTAGGGTACCAAAGTTTGTTCTAACTACCACAATCTCCTTGATCTCAGTAAAGTAGTGCAAGAAGGTAATCTCTCAAACTATTGGGAAATTTTTCCTCTTCACGATTCAATTAAAATGTGAATGAAAAATCATTGTGACCACCACGACCTTTGCATAGGGTCTCTCTATAGAGGAGAAGCAGGTGGAAATATAGAAAAAATATAGAGATATATTTACTTTACCTACAGGGGTGCCTCTACACTAGTAGCACAAAAATTCAATTTACTTGATACTTAGTGCTCATTTACCTAATGGTCCAGTATACAAACACTCTCTTTTGGAGAATGAAAAATCAAATTCCAAATTCAGGAGATCATCCAAAAGTTCCACATTCAACCAAACTCCTCACCTTGTGGGAGTCCAATTATGTTGGTTCATAGGAAGGATGGAACATGACAACTCTGTATTGATTACAAATCTCTAAACAAAATCACAATCAAGAACATATATCCAAATCCCCAGATTGACTATCTTCTTAATTAGCTCAAGGGTGCCAATTTTTTAGTAAAGTTTATCTTAAGTCAAGCTACCACTAGATACCAATTGATAAAATTGGTGTATGGAAGACTGCCTTCAAGTATAAAGAAGGCTCTTTTGACTGGTTGGTCATGCCTTTTGGCTTG
Source organism: Picea sitchensis (assembly GCA_010110895.2). Lineage (NCBI taxonomy): Eukaryota > Viridiplantae > Streptophyta > Pinopsida > Pinales > Pinaceae > Picea > Picea sitchensis. The sequence continues at coordinate 20,445 of SNQJ01S0087284.1, forward strand.
CCTTATGCTTTGGAAATGTTCATGTGAATGACAAATGATATCTTGAAACCATTCATAATTATTTTGTGGTCGTGTATATGGTTGATATCCCCATCTTCAACTAACATTGGGTAGAACATTTATAATACATTCAATGGGTCCTAAGCATACTCTAATCACACGTTATATGAAAATATAAAGAAATTATCATTCAACATGCAAGAAATTCAATATCTAGTATACATTATGGATGAACATGGTGTGCATGTGGATCCAACAAATATCCAAGTCATTTATGATTGATTGACCATGATGACTCAAATATATCTCTACAGTTCTTGAGCCTCCCTAACTTCTATCATAGGTTTGTGTTGGGGTTCTCTCATTTGGGTTGATTCATAATATAAAACATTCATGGATCTGAAAACTGACTTTTTTTGGCATCAATACTCAATCTACTAGACCTACAACAACCCTTAAGATTGAGATATATGATTCATATTGTGTTTTTGGTGCAATCCTCACTTATCATGGACATCAGGTGGTTTATCACAGTGAAACACTCTTCGATGTTATTTTCAAGTACCCCATGTATGACAAGGAGATGTTTTCCATCAAGTAGGCAGGTCACTAATGGAAACATTACATTATAGGGAAGGATTAAATCATTCACAAGCCCTTTGAATTCATGAAAATGCAAGGAAAGTTACAAAATGATTACCATTAGAAGTTGTCTATGTGCCTGAAATAGTTCCACCTAAACATTAAGTACAAAAATGGAAACAAAAATCAATTTATGAATTGCCTCGACCGACCTTATGTTATGGATTTGACCATAATCCTCAACTCTTGTGAACATGATACCTTCAAGTGTCCCCAAATGTATGAAAGAGACCGTAACTTTTTTGTTACCTATTAAACAATAAGGGCAAGTAAACTAGTCTCAAACTTTCATCTCTAGGATGAAATTTTATGTCATTTGTGTTATCTTTGTATTCCTTCAAGCGAGTGTGAGAAGTTTATTTGGGAGGTGCATTATATTTAGGTGGTAGGGAACTTCAGTGTGGAGAAGACAATGGAATTATGGTAGTGCTACATAAGTACTTCTACTAGCCAAAGCTTCAATAGGATGGCAACAAGTATATCAAATTGTACATTGCTTATGCCATCTCCAAAAATTCCATTATGAAGTAGGAGTTGTACACTTCTTTTCCTAGCCCAGATAGACCTTATGAGTTTGTCTCTATGGACTACATGTCAGGCCTACCTTCAACCAAACATGGAAATGACTGTGTATTTGTGGTTGTTGAGCAATTTTGACACCCTACAAGAGGAGTATCATAACATGGGACACTAGTAAGATCTTATTCGAGTGTGTTTGGGTTCATTTCTGGCTCCCATGAACCATTATTTAGATAGGGATAGTAAGTTCGTAAGTAATTTTTTTCCATCCTATGGATAATGATGGACACTAATCTGACCAAATCCACAACCTTCCACCCCAAAACTAAAGGACAGACATAGGTAGTCAACAATATGATTGTGCATATTCTAAGAATGTACAACTCCAAACATCAACACGTATGGGATGTGAGCGTTCCTTATGTTCAACATAACTACAAAAAATCCCTTCATATCTCTATGGGCTAGAACACTTTTCAGGTGTACTTGGGGTTTTAGTCATTGGTGTTGGAAGATTGGTTGTTGTCATTGATGTCAACCCTTGTCATGGGTTTTGGACCGCAAGATTGATAAAGGTATTTGGACATAAAGGAAAATGCACATGCATATACAACACCCATGAATGGATAGTATACATCATGTTGTTTCCGGTGGTATGTGGCACGTCATGTGGATCCTCATGGTTGA
>SNQJ01S0087284.1:30967-46508 GCA_010110895.2 Picea sitchensis
ATTACAATGAACAAAATGTAATTCGTTATTAAATGTATGATTATTTACATTATTACAATGAACAAAGTGTAATCCGATGGTATATTTATTTAAACAATATAATACATCGATGCAATTATTATATCCAAGTGCATTTATAAAACATAAAATTAAATATTATTATAAAATTGTTTGGTTTTTTTATCAATAATTGAAATTTTATGAAAAATAAGAAGCTACATTTTAATATTTGCAAAAATATTAAATAGCATGCAAGGGAAATCTGACACTAAAACCTGTTGGTGAATTTTGTTCATTTGTATGCCCTAGTGCGCTTTATACATTTTAAAGCACCAATGCATTTAAATGGTTGTTACACATCGATGTGTTAAAATTGTTGTTACACATTGGTGCATTTGATTTGACCTAACACGTTAGTGCATGTTCAATATATAAACACATGCATGAACTAGTTTATAGCACCTATATGTGCACTTTACATGTAGTCACACATTGGTGCTAAGAACCATTAAGTGCATCGATGCTCCTTAGAACAAAAACATCACCATTCCCTTCAATGATACTATTACAGTTGATGTTACTATTACCATTACTAAGATTTCATGGTGTGCAAGGATATATATGCATCAATGATTAAAAATATATAAAGCATCGATGATTTATAATATAAAATACACACAATAAGTATGAAATAGGGGTGTGTCAATGACATTTGTACTCCATCATATAGGGAGTGCACTAGGCAAAAAACTACCACTAGTGACTTTTGGCCACCCATATTTTTTAGTTATAAAAAACATCTACTAAAATGTATCCAAAAAACTCCTCGTTCATTAGTGGAGTTTTTTTAATAATTTTTCCCAATCCTTGGTATGAATTATGTAGGAAATGAAATGAAGGTAGAAATACAAACAGAAACACACAAAGATATTGTAGAGAACATAGTAGCATAGTGAAACCTAGAAAAAGATATTTTGTGGAGATTTCTTTAATGATTTTTCCCAATCCTTGATTTGGATTATGCAGAGAATGAAATGAAGGTAGAAATATAAATGGAAACACACAAAGATATTGTAGATATCATAGTAGTACAATGAAACTCAAATTCCATTAATGAATGAAAAACATAAAAATAAAAATTGTGGAGGTATTTTAAATTATGTTGACCAATCCTTGATCTGGGTTATGTAGCGAATCGAATGAAGACATAAATATAAATGGAAATGCACAAATATATTTTAGAAAATGTAGTATTACAATGAAACTCAAATTTTGTTAATGAATAAAATAAAAAAGATTGTAAAATGCAAAGCAATACAAACTAGCTAGAATGGTGGTAGCTTGTCTCGGAAGAGTGAAGTTCCTGCTATGCTTATTTGCAAGAAGACATTACAAGAGGATAAGAATGTACTTATAACATGAAGTATGAATGATTAATATGCATAAACCATAAATTTCCAAAACCCTAACCCTAGGAGATGATGGGGTAAAAGAAATGTGGGTCCCGAGGTGACTAGTTGATATGTCGACTTCCTAAGGTTGCAACTTTTTCATACAAAAAAATTTTAGGTTGTTTATTTGAATTTTACAAATATTAATCCATGCTATATATGTTTGAAAATCCACATAATATTTTATCAAGTGGTTTATGTCAACTGCCAAAAATGTGAGAGAAACACTCAAAAAATGCATCGAGAGATTGGGACTTGAGAAACTGTACTATAACTAGCAATATGTGAAACCATTATGAGTTAGTGGAATATATCAATGTCCACCAATATCCATATTGATTATTCATCCCCCGTTTAGAATAAATGGTCCCCATTACATCAAGTTCCTCCATCAAATGGGGAATATTTTGCTTAATCTGACTCATAGTGAGCCACCTACCTTAGTAAAAGGGTTGCCTTGCTTTGAAAACTCAATAGAGTTCGATGTTCTATTATGGATACCCATCATATTGTTGTCCATGATTTGATCCATTTTAACTTTCTAAATGTAGTCATGATTGAGTTCTATAGGATCCAATTGCTCGACCACCTCTAAGGTGTCCAAGAGAGGTGGGAAATATGGTTGAAACATCTCCACATTAAATACGGGGTGCAAGACGAGGAAAATAGATTAATTAATTCAAAAAAAATCTCACACATAACCTTGGAGATGGTGTAAGGTCCATATTAGAGTGAGCAAAGATTTCAATAGGTTCCGTAAGGAACTCCTTTTATAAATGAAATGATACCTTATCTCCCACCTGAAACTTGTGTGGAGCCCAACGCTAATTGTGGCATTGTTTAAACTTGACATATTGTTTTTGAAAAATATCATGAAATTGTTTTCAAATGTATTGGATTCATTCAAAAAATTTGGCCACTCCATCAACCTTGGTCTAATAATGGGAGGATTCTTCATATGTATATACAATGGGCATAGCTACATCAATTGGGGCCAATGACTAAAACCCCAAGTACACCTGAAAAGTGTTCTAGACTATAGAGCTATGAAGGGCTTTGTTGTAGTTATGTTGAACATAAGGAACGCTCACATCCCATAAGTGTTGATGTTTGGAGTTGTACATTCTTAGAATATGCACAATTATATTGTTGACTACCTATGTCTGTCCTTTAGTTTGGGGGTGGAAGGTTGTGGATTTGGTCAAATTAGTGTCCATCATTAACCATAGGATGGAAAAAAATTACTTACGAACTTACTATCCCTATCTAAATAATGGTTCATGGGAGCCAGAAATGAACCCAAACACACTCGAATAAGATCTTAGTAGTGTCCCATGTTATGATACTCCTCTTGTAGGGTGTCAAAATTGCTCAACAACCACAAATACATAGTCATTTCCATGTTTGGTTGAAGGTAGGCCTGACATGTAGTCCATAGAGACAAACTCATAAGGTCTATCTGGGCTAGGAAAAGAAGTGTACAACTCCTACTTCTTAATGGATTTTTTGGAGATGGCATAAGCAATGTACAATTTGATATACTTGTTGCCATCCTATTGAAGCTTTGGCTAGTAGAAGTACTTATGTAGCACTGCCATAATTCCATTGTCTTCTCCACACTGAAGTGACCTACCACCTAAATATAATGCACCTCCCAAATAAAATTCTCACACTCGCTTGAAGGAATACAAATATAACACAAATGACATAAAATTTCATCCTAGAGATGAAAGTTTGAGACTAGTTTACTTGCCCTTATTGTTTGATAGGTAACAACAAAGTTACGATCTCTTTCATACATTTGGGGACACTTGAAGGTCTCATGTCCACAAGAGTTGAGGATTATGGTCAAATCCATAACATAAGGTTGGTCGAGGCAATTCATAAATTGATTTTTGTTTCCATTTCTGTACTTAATGTTTAGGTGGAACTGTTTCAGGCACATAGACAACTTCTAATGGTAGTCATTTTGTAACTTTCCTTGCATTTGCATGAATTGAAAGGGCTTGTGGATGATTTAATCCTTCCCTATAATGTAATGTTTCCATTAGCGACATGCCTACATGATGGAAAACATCTCCTTGTCATACATGGGGTACTTTAAAATAACATCGAAGAGTGTTTCACTGTGATAAACCACATGATGTCCATGCTAAGTGAGGATTGAACCAAAAACACAATATGAATCGTATATCTCAATCTTAAGGGTTGTTGCAGGTCTAGTAGATTGAGTATTGATGCCAAAAAAAGTCAGTTTTCAGATCCATGAATGTTTTATATTATGAATCAACCCAAATGAGAGAACCCCAACACAAACCTATGATAGAAGTTAGTGAGGCTCAAGAACTATAGAGATCTATTTGAGTCATCATGGTCAATCAATCATAAATGACTTGGATATTTGTTGGATCCACATGCACACCATGTTCATCCATAATGTATACTAGATATTGAATTTCTTGCATGTTGAATGATAATTTCTTTATATTTTCATATAACGCGTGATTGTGATTAGAGTGTGCTTAGGACCCATTGAATGTATTATAAATTTTCTACCCAATGTTAGCTGAAGATGGGGATATCAACCATATACACGACCACAAAATAATTATGAATGGTTGCAAGATATCATTTGTCATTCACATGAACATTTCCAAAGCATAAGGCAAGCCAAAAGGCATGACCAACAGTCAAAAGAGCCTTCTTTATACTTGAAGGCAATCTTCCATACACCAATTTTATCAATTGGTATCTAGTGGTAGCTTGACTAAAGATAAACTTTACTAAAAAGTTGGCACCCTTGAGCTAATTAAGAAGATAGTCAATCTGGGGATTTGGATATATGTTCTTGACTGTGCTTTTGTTTAGAGATTTGTAATCAATACAGAGTTTTCATGTTCCATCCTTCCTATGAACCAACATACTCCCACAAGGTGAGGAGTTTGGTTGAATGTGGAACTTTTGGATGATCTCCTGAATTTGGAATTTGATTTTTCATTCTCCAAAAGAGAGTGTTTGTATACTGGACCATTAGGTAAAGGAGGACTAAGTCTCAAGTAAATTGAATTCTTGTGCTACTAGTGTAGAGGCACCCCTGTAGGTAAAGTAAATATATCTCTATATTTTTTCTATATTTCCACCTTCTTCTCCTCTATAGAGAGACCCTATGCAAAGGTCGTGGTGGTCACAATGATTTTTCATTCACATTTTAATTGAATCGTGAAGAGGAAAAATTTCCCAATAGTTTGAGAGATTACCTTCTTGCACTACTTTATTGAGATCAAGGAGATTGTGGTAGTTAGAACAACCTTTGGTACCCTACAAGGATTACCTCCTAAAGTAAAAAGAATACTAATGGGTCATAGACTCATAAACAACCTGATGCTTCCACAGATAGTGTTGTCTCCTAAAAGAAAATTGCCAAATTAAAATGGGGCAACATCATATAATACTTCATGTTTGAAGGGCTTGATGCCATAGAGTAGGTGGGATTTCTAATTGATGTGAATGTCTCATCCATAGCTTAAGAAATCAATGGAGTATGGATGGGGGTGTCGAATTGTTAGAAAATTCAATGTATTGATGACCACTTTTGAGATTATGTTCTTCTGATTATTACTATCCACAATGAAATTTAGCAGAGTTCCCTTCACCCACATTTGTGAGTGGAAGAGACACACACATTTCTCAATCTCCATTGGATATTTTGGTAGGGGATTTTTGGTTGTGATGGTAACACTAGTTCTATGTTGATGATCTACTCCCTTATCTAGCTTTGAAGTAGAGTTCAAGCCAATGTCCAACTATGAGGATTTCAAATTAGCAAACAATGACTGCATTGAGAAACATTCATTGGTGTTGTGCCAAGGGATTTTATGGAATTCACATCACTTTCCAATGTCCATATTTTTTTGTGGCTTGGATTGGTTTTCCCAAGGTTGGATATCCTTTCTCCATCCTTTGTTTTCCAAGTTAGGGCTACCTTTACCATTATTTTTTTTGTGGTAGATATGTAGACCCAAACTCCTATCTATTCTTCTACTTAAAATTTTCCTTGATTTTGATAGTAAACCGATAAGATGTTTTGAGTGACTAGATGTCCATGAACTCCATATTTGTTTTGATGTAATTGTGTAGGTCATGTCAGTACTTCAGAACCAATTAATACTTAAAGTCTATGAGACCTAACTTTGAGTGCAAGGTATGGAAGATATTGGCATACTCTGGCACTAGTTGCTCTCTCAACTTCCGGTGCAAAGTTATGCATCTTGCGTACTGGTCATCATAGTTCCAACAAGGTATAATTCCTCCTTGAGGGAATCAAAAAAATCCACCCAAGTGGGTTATATCCTAAATTTTATAGGGTCATCTCTAGCATGTCGCTCCTAGTAATTTTCCCACTAAAATTTGACATGGGGAAAGGACTTAAGGAGCGCAAAGGTGATCTCTTCACTATTGGATTTTTTTTTATCAAAGTAATAACCCTCTAACAAATTTAACCATTTCTCCAAAGCATCTACATTTATATAGCCTTCAAATAATGGGATGTCAAAATTAACTTCTACCTTGAAGGGTCTCGCACCTTGAAAACGGTTGCTTGTTGAAGGGGCCTTTTCCACTATTGGAACTTGGCAGTCGTTAAAGGATCTAAGAGTATCCATAATCTCATTCCTCTATCATGCAAGGGTTTCCTCAAGAAACAACTTGATAGAATCTCTTGCTCCATCATCTCTATTCTATTCTACCATGGGAGGCTACTTGGGCCAGTGAGAGTGGTCTTCCCCAAGCTCCATTATTTCAAGAACCAATTCTCTATACCTTGACCTCATCGAGGAAATATACAAAGAAACAGCAATAAGAAGATTACTCTGATACCACTAATCTAGATTATGTAGGGAACAAAATGAAGGTATAAATATAGATGAAAACACAAATATATTGCAAAGAGAAGAATAGTACAATGAAACCTAAATTCTATTAATGAATGAAATAAATAAATAAAACTGTCAAATGCAAAGGAATACAAATTAGTTAATGTAATACCTTGGTTTTGAGTCCCCGAGTTAATAATGTTTTTTTTTTTATTTGATGAAAGGCCAAAATGCCTGAACAATTAAAAGGGGATGGAGTGCTTAGGAAATGTAATATTTTTATCATTGTTAATAATAAAATAAATAGTTGGTTGTGAGACAGAAAAGGACAAGAGTTATATGGGGCTATGATTCCACGAGAGAGGGGGGGCAAGCTGAGGGTCTAAGCCTTTATATTTTTAATTATTTTTATTTCCCCACCTTTGAATTCTAGAGAGAAAAGGGGGTAACTTGAGCTTTTTGGGGGGAAGGTCACATTGTGATTTTGTTATTTAAACCATGTTCTTGATTACCTTGGGGATTGCCATTCATTATCACTCAAATAATTTTTGGGAGTTATTCCTCTCTGTTTCACTCTTTTTTCTCATGTTTATGCATGGGAAAGGAAAATGAATTGTTGGAGGTAATCATCCATGGTTGGTTGGCTGTAGAAATTACTAGTGTATTCCAACCATGAATTGGTTCTTGTATGTCTAAGATGAATTGGAATGTTGATAAACCTTTCTCACAGTTGTGGATCCCAAGAGTTCCAACATTGAAATTTCTTTACCAAAATCACTGGAGTCCCAAAAAGAGGTCGACGACATGAGGGATTGCGTGGCGGTGAAGGGGGTTCATTCTCTTTGGGTGGTGCAAGCTGAAGGGGAAGATAATTGGTGAAATAGATTTGGTTGTGTGGTTGAGAAATCTGTGAGAGCTTGATTGTTGACTAGTTTGGGAAGCTGACTGTCTATCTGAGACCCGTCATTGTGGATTCATAGCCTTGGCTCAGGGGTGATCAATTGTTGAGACTTGGAACAACAATGTCTAAGGTTGGGTGGAACATCCTTGGTTTGCAACTAGTTGGTGATTGATTTTATTAAAGATAAGTGTTCTTTGTCATGTGTTTCCCTGCTTGAATATTTATTTCCATTGTGTATTAATTATTGCCTCTGAGATATGTATGTATAATGTGCCTGCTTTTTGGTTATTGTTGTGCATGGCATGACTAAGAATTATTTTATAGTTTAGCGTGAATCTTGATTATTTTCATGTGTTTATTTCATACTTCTTTAATAATTAATAGGTATTAGAATTTTGAATCAACCCAAGAGGTCGAATTTAGAGGTAATCATGCAATAGGTACGTTTTAGATCAGAGCATAGAGAAATTGTTTTTTGGGTTTGTTGTTCTGGGTCTGTTACAAGTGGTATAAGAGTTGTATATTTATAGCACCAGGACTTCAAAATCCCCACTACATGAAATAATAGAAGCGTTTGGATGAGTTTCTTTGGAGTAAGATTAATATATATATTAAATTGGAGAATGTTGGAGGGGGGTTTTTCTAGTTTAAACATTGTTATTCAACCTTGAAAAACCATGACCAAGTTAACTTCCATGGCCCTAATGTTCCAGTGACCCATATTTGATCAATTTGGAGTATGGGATCCGTCGATCTATACCACACAAGGTTCCCCATCGTTGATTTGTGCCCTGTGTTATGCTTTTATAACACATGCATCGAGGAAGTTTTACTAAACGAGTTTATAATGAAAATACAACCCTTGGATACTTGTGTGTGAAAAGAGAGCTACGGAACCTTGTAGAGTCATGTGCAATGTAAACGCTTGGCCAAGGTGACTGATCGACTGGTGGACCAGACCGACGTCAGATCACTCCTTGTTGAATAGATGTTTGCGCAAGGGTGGCTAGTGGCCTTGTTGGCTGGTGCCCCAGTGGGCCAGTGTACCGAACCAAGCCACTTGAAAAAATTATAAGGAATATTGCATGGGATCGGTCGATGCCTCGATGGACCAGTGGCTTGATGTCCCAGTGGACGAATCCCATTCACTGGACCGGAGTCGAGGCATATACAAGAGAGAAGGGGGAAGCATTCCTTGGAGACCGAGACCATGTCAATGTCATGTCAATTCCATGTCATCCAGTGAAGCCATGTCAACACCACATCATCATCCACGTTAGTAAACTACCACGTAGGCAAGACTGTCCTATAATTTCAAGTCTGGAACCATTTTCTTATTTTTGCCATAACTGGAGCATATTAAATCAAATTGAGATGAAACTTCTGGGTTTTCTCCACAAATAGGAGATCTACAAAAGTGTTATACAACAAGAGTATGTAAGTGGGATGTCTAGCATACATCAAGCATATGTACGCGGGCAATAGTGCAGCAGGGCGCGTACATGCTCTAAAAATTGGTTTTTAAAATAGAGTTCCCCGACATTGATTTGGAAAATTATGCAAGTAAGAAGGCCAATGCCATGTATGCATGAATAGGGAATTTTAGGGATATAACACATTTCTGCTTGGATTTGTCAGAAATTGCAGGATAGTGGTTTTTAAAGCTCCGGGTCCAGATCATTGGCATAGATCCAGATTGAGATGAACTTTTTGGAGAGTATCCATAATGAAGACATGGAAATAACCCATGAAGGAATTGAATACATTTAAGGGGATTTAATTGGGGATGCTGAAATAGACCAAAATCCTTTATTCAAGGCCAATTTTTTGGGATTTTTTAGATTTTCATAATGGTGTAGACCTCGACCCTCGGGTCAAGATCCGCTCAGGATCCTTCCAAAATTCCCTTGAGCCGAAGCGGCTCCTTTGTTTCTCACTGGAATGTCCAACAAATCCACAGGTCCTTTGTAAAACTAACCCTATGTAGATTTACTCCAGGGTGAGCCTTACGCTTCTATACGACCACGATCTGGTCCTTACACAGACATCTCTCGCAACTCGGAAGTTCGCGAGTCAAATCCCCTCAGCTTCTCTTTTTCCAACCTCCGATGCCCGAGATCACGATATGGATATAGCTCCTTCTTTGTCAGTGCCCACCACGCGTGACTGTCGGCTAGGGCTAAGCACTAACACTTCTCGCAACTTCACAACCTTGTGAGTTGGAGTATCGAACCTTGGCGCTCTCCCCTTGCAAAACCATGAGACGCGATAGTTAACTTCCCTTTGAATACTTCTCGCAACTCACAATCTCGCGAGTTGAAGCATTAATCTCTCATGCTCTTCTTCTACGAAATCCCGAGATGCGATAGGGAAACTATGGGTTGACCACTCGATGCATGAGTACACGCCACTTGTCACCCTTACGGTCGCCACTTGACATATGTGCCATGCATTCACACGAGCTCTCGGCTCTGGCCACTTCACAACTCCTGCAGTTGAAACTGACTCCTCCCAACCTCTGAAACCCTGATACGCAATATAGCGAAGAGGTTTCTGATCCCACGGTTGTTCCTGCTTGTTCAGATCCAACGACCCAGATCTCTTCCTCTGCTTCTCGCAACTCGGAACTTCGCGACTCCAAGGGTTTGGTCTTCCACCTCCAACCTCATGAACCCTGAGTTCGAGAAATGATCCAACACTCAACCTGACCACAATCAATGGTCCTCATTGATTCTTGAACCCAAAAGGATGAGTTCGTCCAACCTCTGTCCACCTTGCAGCTTCTCTAGATCCTACGGTCCTCGCGACTTCACAAGTTCTCCACAGAGAATCCCGACCATTCGATTCACCCCTCTATGACTTTTGTGAGATGAACTGGTGTTCTCCCTTCCGAACTTTACTTCTGCTAGATGACTTCGATCCTCGTCTCCCTTTTAACACTTCAAAGGCATTAACCCTTCTGATATTTTACTTGCAAACTTGAGTCTCAGAGGGACTTCTGTACGCACTCCTTGCGGTAATATTTCAAATACTTCAAAGTATTTGATTCTTCGACTCTGTGCACTCCCTGCAGCAGCAGTCCTTCAACTCCTCCCTTGGATGATAAGTTCTAAGATTTCAACCAGCCTTCACACACCTTGCACGGATTCTATGCTTCACTTGCACTTCTGTTGGAATGAGAACAACGGTATCCCTCCTGAGCTTTCATAGATAAACTCTGAACCTTTGTCAACGCACTCCTTGCGGACGTTTCACTGCACTCCTTGCAGGAACTCTCTCTCTCAGGATGAGAAACAATTGAAACTCATTCTCTTTCTCTCTCAGACTTCAAACATTCAATATGAAATCATACATACACAGCATAGCATCACAACTAATGCATAACAGAGAGAATAAAACAACTGTAAGAATACCATTCAGTAAATGTAAACAGTAAGCATCACAACACCATGAAAGTTGAGCCAAAGCTTCATATATTAACTCAATTATTTCTGTACATGGGCTCTTCTCTATAGCTCTCTACTATAGCTCTATGCTTATGAAATTCTGAATGATGATGATAATGTTACAATGATACAAGGGTGAGGGTGTCTATATCCATTTTCCCTCCTACTTCCTAAACTGTCTAATCTATGAATTCAAATCTACCTACTTTCATTAACTATGCATAAATGCCTCTACATTCTACAGATGAGAGCGAATCGCAAATGATCTGTTTACAATATGCAAGTATGCTTCCCTTTAACCATTACATTAATGCTTCAAAAACATTTCAAAAACATGCGTTGGTGGTCTTCCAGCTGTCTTTCACCTTCACGCTCGTTTGGCTGCTGACGATGCTCCTGCATCATACTCTCTCGCTTGAAAATTTTCATGAACTCTTGTTCATGAGCTCTTGCACGGTCTATCCATGCTTCTGAATTTCTGCCTCATCTTCCCAACTGGCATATTCAACTGTATGTCCCTTCCATTTGACCAAGTATTCAAAATACTCCTTTCTCCTGGTCTTCCTGTTGATTCTCTTGTCAATTATGCTTTCCATCTATGGCTTTTCAGCTACAGGCATCTGTTTTGTCCACTGAATTTATGTCTGTTCATCCTCTGCTCTTGCTTTTTCAGCTCTGTAAGGGTACAAATCCGCAACATTGAATATCGGTGAAATTCTGATCCCATCGGGTAATTCAATCTCATATGCATTTGCCCCAAATTTCTTCATGACTCTGCACAGTCCAATATTTTTCATCTTTAGTTTGTTATATGTCCCCCTCGGGAACCTTTCCTTCCTCAGATGTGAAAGAATCAGATCACCAACTTCAAACTAAAGTTCTTGCCTATGTTGATCTTCTCTGCGCTTGTATTCTTGATTTGAATTTTGCAACCGTTCCTTAATTTGGTTGTGAAGCTCCTTCATTGCGTCTGCAAAGTCCTCTGCACTAGCACTTCTGAATTCATTTTGTTCTGAATTTCTCAATTCAGAAACTCCCCTTGGTTGCATTCCATATACAATCTGAAATGGATTATGCCCTGTGCTTCTGTTGAACGAGTCATTGTAAGAAAATTCCGGCTGTGGCAGAATGTGATCCCACTGACTGTGGTGTTCAATCACTAGGATCCTCAGCAAGTCTCCCAAGCTTTTGCTCACAACTTATGTCTGCCCATCCATCTGAGGCTGATAAGATGAGCTAAAAGACAAACTTGTCCCCAACTTCTTCCATAAAGTCCTCCAAAAATGTCCCATGAATTTGGTATCGCGATCTGAAACTATACTTCTTGGCAAACCATGAAGTCTGACGACCTCTTTGAAAAACAGGTTCGCAATATGAGTTGCGTCGCTGGTTTTCTGGCATGGTATGAAATGTCCCATCCTTGAAAATCTGTCTACTACCACAAAGATTGAATCAAATCCTCTTTGTGTCTTTGGTAGCCCTAATACAAAATCCATGCTCACTGCATCCCATGGCCTTTCTGGTATGGGTAATGGCTGATATAACCCTGTGTTCTTCATTTTCCCTTTTGTGTGTTGACAAATGTTGCATCTGTCCACAAATTTCTTAACATATGTCCTCATCCCTGGCCAAAAATATGATCCATTCAACTTTGAGAACATTTTATCATGACCAAAGTGTCCGACCAATCCTCCATTGTGTTTTTCCTTCAACAAGTTCTCCCTCATGGAGCATTTTGGAATACATAGTTGATTGCCCCTGAATAACAATCCATCTTGGATCATGTATTCGGTCCATTGGCTTTTGTCCCTAAGAATTGGATTCTCAGACGCCTCATATGCTTCCTTAAAATCTGGGTCATCCTTGTACATTTCTTTGAGGTTATCAAAACCCAAAGTTTTGACTCTGAATTCCTGCATCAACAAACATTTCCTGCTCAAAGCATCAACAACTTTGTTAGCAGTTCCAGAAATATGCTTAATCACAAAAGTAAAATTCTGCATGAATTCAACCCATTTAACATGTTTTTGATTCAACTTTTCCTATTGAGTCACAAATTGTAAAGCATGATTATCACTGTACAAAACAAACTCTTTAGGAACCAAATAATGTCTCCATTTCTTCAGTGCTTGTATGATAGCATAGAATTCGTTTTCATATGTTGAGTATTTAATCTTTGCTTCATTCAATTTCTCGCTGAAGTATGCAACCGGCCTGTCATCTTGGCTCAAGACCGCTCCAATTGCAAACCCACTCGCGTCACACTTGACCTGGAATGTTTTGCTAAAATCTGGCAAAACCAAACTTGGTTGCTCAGTGATCTTCTTCTTCAACAAATTGAAGCTCTTCTCTGCTTCCTATATCCAATGAAAAGATTTGTGTCTTTTCTTCACTGTATCCATCATCGGTGCGCTAATCCCACTGAAATTTCTGATGAATTTCCTGTAGAAACTTGCCAAACCATGGAAGCTTCGAACTTTGAACACACCATTCGATGATGGCCAATTCTTAATCGCTTCTACCTTTTTCGGATCCATTTTCAGCTCATTTGCAGAGATAACAAAACCCAAATAAATGATTTATGTCCTCATAAATGATGATTTCTTCATGTTTATCAACAAATTCTCTTTATGTAATCTCCTCATTACTGCAGCTAAATGCTTCAAATGCTCTGCTTCTGTCTTACTGAAAATTAATATATCATCAAGATATACAATGATGAATTTTCCTATGAAATCCTTCAGGACTTCATTCATCAATCTCATGAAAGTACTAGGTGCAGTAGTTAAGCCAAATGGCATGACAAGCCATTCATACATCCCCTGATTCATCTTGAATGATGTCTTCCATTCATCACCTTCTCTCATACGAATTTGATGATACCCGCTTTTCAAATCAATCTTTGAAAAAAACTTTGCTCCACTTAAGCAATCCATCAAGTCATCCATCCTTGGCAATAGAAACCTGTATCTGATGGCAATATTGTTGATTTCCCTTGAGTCTGTACACATTCTCCAACCTCCGTCTTTCTTTGGGCTAAGCATTGTTGGAATAGCGCATGGAATCAAGCTTTCCCGAATCAACCCTTTGTCCATTAAGTCCTAGACCTGTCTCTTAACTTCCTCATTCTCTTGCGGCGTCAATCTGTACACTGCTTTGTTTGGTAAACTGGCTCCAGGTATAATATCAATGTGATGGCTTATACTCCTTATTGGTGGAAACAAACAAGGTAGTTCATCCACTACTATATCAACAAATTCTCCCAGCAACTCCTGGATTTCTTCTAGTAAATCATCTATCCTTGTACTAGTCAAAACAATTTTAGGCTTCCTGACCACAATAAATTGTGTGTCTTCCTTCTTCTTAACCTCATTAAGAAGTTCCTTCCCACTCATGAGAAGTACAGTGTTTCTTGTCTCTGTTTTCACTTCTTTATCCTTAATCGACAACAACATGTGAGTTCTCCCATTCTTCTCCAGGGTGTATGTGTTCTTTCTCCCATCATGAATCGCATTCCTGTCATATTTCCATGGTCTACCCAGCAATAGATGACAAACATCCATGGGAATGACATCACATAATATTTCATCCTTATATCCTCCTATTTTAAATTCAACTAAACATTGTTTAGTGACATTTACCTGATGTCCTTTTTGTAGCCACGAAACTCTGTATGGGCTTGGATGTGAAACAGTCTCTAGCTCCAGCTTTTCTACCATCTCTGTAGAAATGAGATTATCTGTGCTACCGATGTCCAATATAACCTTGCATACCCTATCTTTGGTTTTGCAAGCAATCTGAAATAGACTATTTCTTTGGGTTGGGTTCTCTGCCTCCTTCTCTGGTGTTAAGAGAAATTTCCTCATCATTAAGGATCTTCCACCCTCAGCATCTTCTACCTCAACATTCCATCCTTGAGCTTCGGCAATGTGAGTTTCACCACCTTCTTTCTTCCTATATGGACACTCATAGGATTTATGTCTGATTTTTCCACAGACAAAGCATTTTACTTCACCTCCTCTGCCTCTTCCTCTTCCTCTAGCTCGAGGAAAAGTATTTCTATCTGCATACTGCCTTCTCTGTGAGCTTCCTCCTCTATCAGGTTGAGTTTGAGGTTTCTTCCCTTCTTCTTTATATTTCTGAGTTCTGTCTTGGGAAATTGATTTGCCTCTGCTTTGACTTCTACCTTGGCCTCTTTGACCTTGCTTCCAGNAAACATCCATGGGAATGACATCACATAATATTTCATCCTTATATCCTCCTATTTTAAATTCAACTAAACATTGTTTAGTGACATTTACCTGATGTCCTTTTTGTAGCCACGAAACTCTGTATGGGCTTGGATGTGAAACAGTCTCTAGCTCCAGCTTTTCTACCATCTCTGTAGAAATGAGATTATCTGTGCTACCGATGTCCAATATAACCTTGCATACCCTATCTTTGGTTTTGCAAGCAATCTGAAATAGACTATTTCTTTGGGTTGGGTTCTCTGCCTCCTTCTCTGGTGTTAAGAGAAATTTCCTCATCATTAAGGATCTTCCACCCTCAGCATCTTCTACCTCAACATTCCATCCTTGAGCTTCGGCAATGTGAGTTTCACCACCTTCTTTCTTCCTATATGGACACTCATAGGATTTATGTCTGATTTTTCCACAGACAAAGCATTTTACTTCACCTCCTCTGCCTCTTCCTCTTCCTCTAGCTCGAGGAAAAGTATTTCTATCTGCATACTGCCTTCTCTGTGAGCTTCCTCCTCTATCAGGTTGAGTTTGAGGTTTCTTCCCTTCTTCTTTATATTTCTGAGTTCTGTCTTGGGAAATTGATTTGCCTCTGCTTTGACTTCTACCTTGGCCTCTTTGACCTTGCTTCCAG
>SNQJ01S0087284.1:46577-64750 GCA_010110895.2 Picea sitchensis
GGCAACCTTTTCATCATCGCTTTCCCGATGACCTACTATGATGTTTATCTTGTAGAATTCTTCAGTGTATTCTTTCACTGACATCAGCTTCTGTCTAAAATTCTGCATCCTCCGAAACAGAGTGATTTGATAATCCCTGGGTATGAATTTGGCCTTCATCTTTGCAACCATTCTATCCCAGCTTTTGATTTTCTGCTTGCCCTTGCAGCGTCTGTCAGCCTGTAGTTCATCCCACCATAGTGTTGCATGCCCTTTAAGTCTAGTGATGGCATGTTTGACTTTCTTATCTTCCTCAACATCCTCATAGTCGAAGTATTTATCCAGAGCTCTAATCCAGTCTAGAAGCTCTTCAACATCCAGGTTTCCCTCATACACTGGAATGTCCATTTTTGCTCTGGCACCTATCCTTTCAATAGCCCTTAATAGGCGTTCATCCGCAGCATCTTCGACTGCGACGTCTTCTCCTTCATTTCTAGCTTCATTTTCACTTTCATCTTTGCTGATATCCCCAGCGTCAATTGTGCACCTCTGTGTTATCTCCATGGCATCAGGCTTGGCACTTAGTTCACGCATTTCTCTCTCCACTGTTGGATCGGGCATTGGCATTGGCCTATCTCTTCTCCTTGGCGGCATGGCTGTAAAATTTATCCTCTTTTCTCTGCTACAGAAAGAAAAGAACTTGTTTTGGGCTCTGATACCAAACTGGTGCAGACCCCGACCCTTGGGCCAAGATCTGCTCAGGATCGTTCCAAAATTCCCTTGAGCCGAAGCGGCTCCTTTGTTTCTCACTGGAATGTCCAACAAATCCACAGGTCCTTTGTAAAACTTTCCCTATGTAGATTTACTCTAGGGTGAGCCTTACGCTTCTATATGACCACGATCTAGTCCTTACACAGACGTCTCTCGCAACTCGAAAGTTCACGAGTTGAAGCCCCTCGGCTTATCTTTTTCCAACCTCTGATGCCCGAGATCATAATATGGGTATAGCTCCTTCTTTGTCAGCTCCCACCACGCATGACCGTCAGCTAGGGCTAAGCACTAGCACTTCTCGCAACTTCATGACCTCGTGAGTTGGAGTATCGAACCTTGGCACTCTCCCCTTGCGAAACCCTGAGACGCGATAGTTAACTTCCCTTTGAATACTTCTCGCAACTCGCAATCTTGCAAGTTGAAGCGTTGAGCTCTCGTTCTCTTCTTCTACGAAATCCCGAGATGTCATAGGGAAACTATGGGTTGACCCCTCGATGCGTGAGTACATGCCACCTGTCACCCTTGCGGTCTCCACTTGACAGATGTGCCACGCATTCACATGAGCTCTCGGCTTTCGCCACTTCGCAACTCCTGTAGTTGAAACTGAATCCTCCCAACCTCTGAAACCCCGATACGTGATATAGAGAAGAGGTTTATGATCCCATGGTTGTTCCTGCTTGTTCAGATCCAACGGCTTGGATCTCTTCCTCCGCTTCTCGCAACGCGAAACTTCGCGACTCCAAGGGTTTTGTCTTCCACCTCCAACCTCATGAACCCCGAGTTCGAGAAATGATCCAACGCTCAACCTGACCACAATCAACGATCCTCGTTGATTCTTGAACCCAAAAGGATGAGTTCATCCAACCTCTATCCACCTTGCAGCTTATCTAGATCCTATGGTCCTCGCGACTTCGCGAGTTCTCCATGGAGAATCTCGACCATTCGATTCACCCCTCTATGACTTCTGCGAGACGAACTGGTGTTCTCCCTTCTGAACTTTACTTTTGCTAGATGACTTTGATCCTCGTCTCCCTTTTAACACTTCAAAGGCGTTAACCCTTCTGATATTTTATTGTAAACTTGAGTCTCAAAGGGACTCATGCACGCACTCCTTGCGACAATCTTTCAAATACTTCAAAGTATTTGATTCTTTGACTCTGTGCACTCCCTGCAGCAGCAGTCCTTCAACTCTTCCCTTGGTTGATAAGTTCTAATCTTTCAACCAGCCTGCGCACACCTTGCATGGCTTCTATGCTTCACTTGCACTTCTGCTGGAATGAGAACAATGGTATCCCTCCTAAGCTTTCAGAGATAAACTCTGAACCTTTTTCAACGCACTCCTTGCGCACGTTTCACTGCACTCCTTGCAGGAACTCTCTCTCTCATGATGAGAAACAATTGAAACTCTTTCTCTTTCTCTCTCAGACTTCAAAAATTCAATATGAAATCATACATACACAACATAAAATCACAACTAATGCATAACAGAGAGAATAAAACAACTGTAAGCATACCATTCAGTAAATGTAAATAGTAAGCATCACAACACCATGAAATTTGAGTCAAAGCTTCATATATTAACTCAATTGTTTCTGTACATGGGTTCTTCTCTATAGCTCTCTTCTATAGCTCTATGCTTATGAAAGTTTGAATGATGATGATAATGTTACAATGATACAAGGGCGAGGGTGTCTATATCCGTTTTCCCTCCTACTTCCTAAACTGTCTAATCTATGAATTCAAATCTACCTACTTTCATTAACTATGCATAAATTCCTCTACATTCTACAGATGAGAGCGAATCACTCATGATCTGTTTACAATATGCAAGTACGGTTCCCTTTAACCATTACATTAATGCTTCAAAAACATTTCAAAAACGTGCACTGGTGGTCTTCTAGTTGTCTTTCACCTTCACGCTCGTTTGGCTGTTGACGATGCTCCTGCATCACATAAGAGAAAAAGTGACCCCAGATAACAAAATTGGAAAATTTTATATTGATGGAAGTGGTAGCATCATACATGTAATTCCACATTGGCTTGTGTTTATCATGTGGAAGTCGTCAAGACTTAAGAGTTCCACTTTAGTAAAGTAATTATTAAAGAGAATGACCTTTTAGAGTTAACATGAGTTTAATTAAGTTAATTCCTAATTTTTTGGTATTAGTGACTTAAGTGAAAGTTAAATTAAGTCCTAGTCATTATATATAAAGTGAAGGTGAGATCAGATCTCAGTCTTTGATCACTTTGGAGATTTAGGGTAAACTCATGATTATAAAAGGAAGCCTAAGTGAATGGGGAAGACAATTCGAGAGGAAGTCACTTGTGTTGAAAGAGTTGACATAGAGATCCTTGGTGAGAGACTAAGGTGGGGATCTTTGGTGAGATGCCAAGATCAAGAGACCCTTGGTGAGAGGCCAAGGTGGGGACTTTTGGTGAGATGAAAAGGTCGAGATATTTGGTGAGATGTTGATATCAGATACCTTGATGAGAGATCAAGGTTGGACCTAGCAAAGGACTTTTTATAGTGTGTGTAGAAGAAAAGGACTTTTGCTTACACATGAGTGAGAAGATCTCACTGGTTGGGCGAAGAATTTTCATCAAAGTGTTGATGCAGAGAGTGTTGGATCACGAAGGACTATGATTCAAGATCTTGTATAAGTGGAGAAGGAATTCCATATAGAGATCAAGCAGGTCAAGCAAAAGAGAGAATACAGGAAGTCGTAGGTGGGTTTCAATGGATTGAAGTTGGAGGAAAGTGTAGCGCCGTATGGAAGTGTCTGTACAATATTTCCATACATGTACGTGAGTCTCAGTGGAGACAGTAGTGTATGTACATGGGTTTGTTGAAGGAAAGGTACGTACACCTCGAAAAGTGTGTTGGTACAGATTTGTATAGCAGCATAGGCATTGCCAAGTTTCTCTGCAGTGTATATTCTCTTAGTGGGCCATTTTCCCTATTACGAGAGCCCTAATTTGACCTTAATAAAAAAATATTTGGAATTGGTTTTCCCTCCGAGGTTTTTCCAGGGGTTTATACCCAAAAATATTGGTGTCTTGCGCATGAGATTTTGGTTTCCTTGTTTAGTCTTTTGTTGCATGTTTAGTTGATTACTCAATTGTGTTGTAATTCAATAAGTGATTTATTTGGAATTAATTGTCAGGTGTTGGGTAGGATAAATTCAACATGGTATCATAGGATACTAAGGGTTGTTAGAGAAAATCAAAAAAAAAATTACTCGACATATGGTTTTGGTTTAGTGAATTTTTTCTAGAAGTGCACAAATTTAGAGATAGCTAGTTTTGCTAAAAATTCTAAGTCTGGAAAAAAATTGTAAAAAGGACAAAGTTGTAGCTTCCATATTGTTGTAGAATCTTGCTGGAGCATCCAATTCCAAATATGAAAGTTTTTTTTTGTTCATAATTGTAAATACTATATGTTCCCGATATAAAAAAAATCCTCGTTCTTGCCATATTTTCTTCTACAAGGGCCATAAGTTGACCTCTGAGATTTATTATACCTGTGAAAAGAGGTGCAAAAAAAAAGATGGAACTGATAATTTTATAGAGCCATATATTTTAGCTTAGATATCATATTGGGTCATAAGAATAGTCATTGGAACGCTAATGCAGAAGTGAACAACCTGAAATTATTAGAATTTGGAGAACTATGATATAATTATTCATGAATTGAAGAACAAAAGACTTGTAGTATTAATTCAAAAAAATTCTATAATATGCATAATTCTAACAAAAATGGTTGCTTGCACATTTTGTAGAATTAGGGAATATAAACATATCATTTCAAGCTAAGAATGCATATGTGGGATATGGAGGAAGGAGAGGGAGCCTTCAATCATGAGAGAGAAACCAAAGGTCAAAATATCAGTGTTGGTAATGCATAGACATAATCAAATGGACACAGGAGAAGAGTGGAGCCAGAAACATTAATAGAGATTGTGAGAAGCTTGAGAATATAAGTGCATATCTACAAAAAAGACAATGAGAAGATGGGAGAAAAAAATAAAATAAAATCTCAAATGATGCAAAGCCTAAATCGGTTGCAAAGGAAAACAAAGAATAGATTAGACTCAAGACATGAGGAAGAAGGAAGACATCATGAAAGAAGAGATAAATACAAAAGAGTTGGTCATTCAATAAGTGCTAGTAGAACTCATAGGCATCACTCACCACCTTATTCAACCATGAAATTTTATGCATCTGAAAATTCCATAAGCAGCCCATAAGTGTCTCCTATTAGGCACCAAAGAAGAATACATGAATTGGAAAGTTTACAAGGAGAGCTAAGGAGTATGAATCCATCACATTTTGATGGTGAAAGAGAAAGGGAAGATGATGTTGAAGCTTGGTTGCTTGGAATTAAGAATCGTTTTCAATTGCACAACTACTCATCTAATCTAGAAGCTAGAATTGCCACATATTATTTGCATGGAAAAGTTGCTATGTGGTGGGATCAACTGAAGAAAGTTGAGAACATTAATGAGAACATGATCACATGGAAGTAGTTTAAGAGATATTTTTAGAAGGAGTATCTTTTAGAGCATTACTATGACAAGAATATGCAAGAGTTATTTGAACTTTGGTTGGGAAGCATGAGCATGAGAGAATATGAAAATGAATTCAAGGATGAGAAGGTGAAGATACAGAGGTTTTTGAGTGGACTACCATGTTTTTATAAAGATAAGATTCAATATGATGAGCCTAGAACTTTGACAGAGACCATTAAAAAGGATAAGTACATGTATGAGCAAGGCAAGGGAATATAATCTTTGCAAAAATCTTGGAAGGATAAGAAGAAAGAGAAATATTATCAAAGAAGGAAGGGGTTCAAACCTCCTTTCAATAGAAACAACCCCAATAAAGTTCAACAAGATCAGTCTGCTAAGAATGAATCCAAGAAGGAATACTCCTTGGGAAAAAGAGGGAGACCACCAATCTTATGTTGGGGATGCAAAGAATATTACATGCACAAGGATTTCCCTAACAAAGAAGACAAAATGAAGACCATGCACAACATAAAAGAGACTACTATAGTAGAAGATGTGAGTAGTAATATTCCAAGAATATATGCATCCTTAGAAGATCGACAAGAAAAACACCAATCCTATATGATTGAGGTGGAAGATAAGATTACTAATCATCATGTTGCTATTTTAATTGATTCAGGAGAAAGCCATTGTTACATTAATCCTAAAGTAGTGGATAGATTACAATTGGATAAAAGTAAGCTTGAAAAATCCAGTTTGGTTCACTTAGCCACGAGAACCAAAAGAAGGATCAATAATATTATTAGATGTTGTCCAATAAATCTGAATGGAGTAAATATAGACACTAATATGAATCTCATACCATTAGGAACTTATGAAATCCTAATTGGAATGGATTGGATGGACAAGCATCATGTTGTCCTAGATTGCTATAACAAGACACTTACATGTCTTGATGAAGAAGGAAAACATAGCACTATGAAAGGAATTCCAAGACCCATTTTTGTAAGGGAGATTCCAACCTTACAGTTGAAGAGATGTTTCAGGAAAATATGTGAATTGTATGTAGCTCATGTGGAGGAACCATAAAATACAAGAGGGCCAAGCCTTAAATATTCTTCAGTATTGCAAGAGTTTGTAGATGTATTCCAAGAAATACCAGGATTTCCACTAAACAAGAAGATAAATTTATCTATTGATTTAGTACCGGGAGTTGCCTCGGTGAAAACACTCCTTACATAATGAATACACCAAAATTAAAAGAATTACAAATGCAGTTGGAGGAATTGATGAAGAAAGGGTACATACACCCAAGTGTTTCACCTTGGGGAGAACCGATACTCTTTGTTAAAAATAAGGATGGAACATTGAGGCTATGTATTTACTTTAGACAACTATATAAAGCCACCATGAAGAACAAATAACCCTCTACCAAAAATTGATGACCTCTTTGATCAACTAAGAGGGGAAAATATATTTTCAAAGATAGACTTGAGATTAGGATATCATTAGGTAGGAATCAAGGAAGAATACATCAATAGGACGTCCTTTAGAACTATGTATGTACATTATGAATTTGTAGTTGTGCCATTTGCATTGACCAATGCACCCATTGTCTTTATGTGCTTAATGAATGACATATTCAGAAATTATCTAGATAAGTTTGTCATTGTGTTCTTGGATGACATATTTATCTATTCTAAGTCCAAGGGAGATCATGAACATCACTTGAGGTTGGTGTTGCAAGTTCTATGGGAGAAATAGTTGTATGCCAAGCTAAGCAAGTGTTATTTTTACTAAGAACAGATCCATTATTTGGGGAATATTATTTTAGAAGAAGGTATAGTAGTAGATCCAGAGAAGATTGAATCCATTAGAAAATGGACAACACCAATGAATGTTTCATAAATCAAATCTTTTATGAGATTAGTGGGATACAACAAAATATTTATAGAAGGATTATTCAAAATTGCTCATCCAATCACCTCTTTACATAAGAAGGGAATTAAATTTGAGTGGACAACAAAGTGTGAACATAACTTTAATTTGTTAAAATAACTACTTACTAGTACACCTATTTTAAAGATTGTTGACCCAAATGAGAGTTTTGTGGTATGTATAGTTGTATGCAAAGAAGGACTTGGTGGATTCCTCACTCAAAATGGATATGCCATTAGTTACGAGTCCATAAATCTTAAAGAACATGAGAGGAATTATGCCATCCATGATTTGGAGATTGATGCAATAGTTTATGCATTGATGATGTGGAGGAATTATGATAAAGATATTTGAATTAAGAATAGACTATAGTTGTCTAAAATACATTTTTGAGCAACCAACTTTAAATGCTAGGCACATAATATGACTAGAATTTTTAAGTGAGTATGAATCTGACATCAAGACTATCAAAGTAAAATAAAATAAATTTGTTGATGCACTCAAAAGAAGGATGCATCCCATGCATTCTACAACCATTAGTATGCATCCGTCAGATTTAAAGAGAAGACTTTTGGATGATGTTATTACATACCAACATTACCTACAGGTAAAATAAGGTTTACAAAAGGAAAATGTACATCAGAAAATTAAAGAGTATGAGATGAAAGGACATGGATTACTTATGCATAAAAATAGAATTTATATTCCTAGTTCCAGAGAACTTAGGAATTTGATATTAAAATAAATTCATAATGTCCTCTATGTCAGACATCCCAGTTACCAGAAAACAATTGCAGCAATAAGAAGCCAATTCTTTTGGCATGTAATGAAGAAGGATGTTGTTGATTACGTTATGAGATGTATGGAATATTAGAGAATGAAATATGAGCATAGACACCCAGCGGGTTTGCTATATTCATTTCCAAATCAAGAGAAGAAATAGAAAGTAGTAACCATTGCGTTTATAACTAAGTTTCATAGGATACCAATACATTGTGATTCAATAATGGTAGTGGTGGATAAGTTGACAAAGGTTGTTCATTTTGTTATTGTTTTGTTCCTATAAATATGACTCGTATAGTATCTAATATTGTAGAAATTTACATGAGAGAAATTCCTAGGTTGCATGGAATACCTAAGGAAATTGTCTCAGACGTAGATATAAAGTTTACTTCAAATTTTTGGAGGGGATTATTTAAAGGATTTGGTACAAATACGAAGTTTAGCAAACCATACCATCCACACTCAAATGGGTAGACATAGAGAGTCAACCAAGTGATTGAGGACATACTGAGAATGTATGTGATGGATAATCCATCTAAGTGGAAAGATTACCTGCATTTGGTTTAGTTTGCCTATAATAATGGGTATAAAGCTTCATTGAAGATGATCTCATTTGAAGATTTGTATGGTAGAAAATGCAATATTCTAGTGAGTTGGGACAACCCAACAAATATAGTAATACTTGGACCATAATTGCTCAAGGATATGGAAGACCTGATGGTTAAAATTAAGAAGAATTTGAAGGCAGCACAAGATAGACAGAAGAGATATGCAGATAAGAACATGAAAACTAGAGAATTTAAAGCGGGAGAACATGTGCTTTTGAAAATAAATCCCAAGAATATCTCATTAAAGTTGGACAGTTGTACAAATATAACAGTTAGATTATGTGGTCCATTTGAGATACTGGACATAATATGACTAATTCCATACATTCTTGCATTGCCTACTTCCATGAATGTGCATAATGTATTCATGTCTCTTTGCTGAAAAAATATGTACATGATCTTAACCATGCTATTGATTGGAATTTAATTCATATGGAGCCAAAAGGAGACTTTCAGGTCTAGCTAGTGCACATATTGGACATAAAAGCCAAAGTGCTCTGGAATCAAGTCATAGAGTTGATAAAAGTTCAGTGGACCTGCTACAGTCCTGGCGATGATACTTGGGAGCATAAAGATTCCATGCAGGCATAGTACCTGCAATGTTTTGAAGAATTTTGAAATTTTGAGTTCTATTTTGTATATGCACTAAGGACAGTGCCAAAATAAGGGGGAGGGAAATGTAATACCTTAGTTTTGAGTCCCATAATTAATGTTGTATTTTGTTTTATTTTATGAAAGGTTGGAGTGCCTGAACAATTAAAAGGGGTCAGAGTGCCTAAGAATGTAATATTTTGGTCATTTTTAATAATAAAATACATCATTGGTTGCGATATGGAAAATGACAAGATTTATAGGGGACTATGATTCCATGAGAGAGGTGTGGGGGGGAGCCGAGGGGCCAAGCCTTTATATTTTTAATTATTTTTATTTCCCCACATTTGAATTCTAGAGATAAGAGTGGTTAACATGATATTCTTAGGGGGAAGGCCACATTATTCTTTTGATGTTTAAACCATGTTCTTGATTTCCTTTGGGGTTGGCCATTCATTCTCACTGAAATCGTTTTTGGGAGTCGCTCCTCTCTGATTCACTCTTCTTGATCATTCTTGTGTTTGCATGGGAAAGGAAAATGAAATGATGTAGGTAAGCAACCATGGTTGGATGGTTGTATAAATTACTATTGTATACCATCTATGAATTGGTCCATGTATACTTGAGATGCATTGGGATGTTGATAAACCTTGTTCATAGCTATGGATCTTGAGAGTTCCAACATTGAGATTTCTTGATCAGAAGCACTAGACCCCTGGAAAGAGGTGGACAAATTGACGAACTGTGTGGCAGTGAAGGGGGTTCATTATCTTTGGGTGGTGCGGGTTGAAGGGGAAGATAGTTGGTAAACTAGATTTTGTTATGTGATTGAGAAACTTGTGAGAGCTTGATTTTTGACTAGTTTAGGAAGTTGAATGTCTATCTGAGACCCGAGACCCATCCTTGTGGACTCATAGCCTTTGGCTTGGGGGTGACCTATTATTGAGACTTGGAAAAACATTGTCTAAGGTTGGGTGGGTCGTCCTTGGTTTGTAGCCAATTGATGATTGGTTTTATTAAAGATAAGTGCTCTTTGTCATGTGTTTCTCAACTTGTATATTTGTTTCTATTGTGTATTAATTATTATCTCTGAGATATGTATGTATAATGTGATAGCTTGTTGGTTATTGTTGAGCATGTCATGATTAAACATCCATTTACAATCTACCATGAATCTTGATTATTTTCATGTTTTTGTTTCATACTTCTTTAATAATTAATTGGTATCGGAATTTTGAATCATCCCAAGAGGGTACATTTCAGATCTCGAGCAATGGGTACATTTCATATCAGAGCATAGAGAAAACCTTTTTTGGGGTTTGTTGTTCTGGGTCTATTACAGTGAAAATGGTGGGAGTTTATATTTGAAGATAGATGTTTCCGCTACACTCATTTGAAGGAAGACATTGTAATAGGACGAGACTACCTTTTTAACATAAAGTATGAATCCCTAAGATGTGAAAACCCTAAATATCCAAAACCTAACCCTAGGCGATGATGGGATAGAAGGAATGTGAACCCCAAGGAGACTAGTTGATACGTCAACTTCCCAAGGCCACAAATGTTTCATACAATATCTATTTAGAGTGTTTCTTGGATCATTAAAAAGATTAATACATGCTCTATGTTCTTGGTAAGATTGAGTGGTCTATGTCAGGTGCCAAAAACATGAGTAATGCCCGAAAAATGTGTCGAAAATTTGAGACCTATAAACTTGTAGTATAATTTCTAAGAAGTGGAAGCATTTTGAGTCAGCGGAATAGTTGGGTGGCCACTAGTGTCCACCTAGATTAATATTGTAACACTAAAATATTATATTATTGGTGTTTTCCTTATATTGAGAGAGGCCCTTGGTCTCTACAACAATGGATGAAAAACAACCTCTTATGCCTTCTCGACAAGAGAATCATAGGTGTTCATCATAGCTCATTTCAATTCCAATATTAAATCAACTTCCAATGAATATATGATCATGCAATAAATAGAAAATGAGAATATTGTGTCCTACATGGAACACTTTTCCTGTGAAATTTTCCAATCAAACCGAAGCCATCATCAATTTTCCGAAGCCATCATTAACTTTTCGAATTATCCATCAATCTTGTTAATGAATCCAAACTCCATGAGCCAAGGGAAGTCTCCTCTCCAAACCATGGCTATATTTTTATCTTAACAATGAATAAATGAAGCAAATAGAATGTGGCAAGGAGAAAATGGTTTTTAATTTAAATATAGAAGAAATGAGGAGACATTTTGTTGAACTAAAAGTAACTTTATTTAAAAGAAACAAGTTTGCATTATCTTTAAAAAAAAAAATTATTGTATATTACATACATGTGTTTTGTTTGGAGTAACCTTAATATTGTAACATAAAAACCTTCTTTCTTGCTACAAATTTGATAATAATTAGACAAAAAAATTAGGCACGAGCAAATCTCTACCATGATCCAAGATGTGTGCATGGTAGAATAATGCCCCCAGGGGATTTTCTCAATTCTAAATCGATTTGGATCATCAAAAATTCGATGAGAGTTATAGATATGGAACCTCTCACTTTTTGTATAGTATAATTTAGGGAAGTTTTCTAGAAGATTAGACAACTCTGTATAATTCAGCTAGCCTTCAAGTCAATTGAGTTTTGACTAGATTCTCAAACCAAGAATTTTCAAAATCTTTCACATTCTAATTTTTCACAACATGATAAAGTTTCTTATATATTGGATTGCATTGAAAACATTCACCAAATTGTGCTCATCCATAATATTTATTAATTACATATTTATATTAAAAACATGATATATTTATATTTTAATTATACATTATATATCCATGCATGACCTTACCTAATTAATGTTATGATGATAATGATGATTGTTAGTGTTCAATGAGACCAAATGTAAGGAATTAATTTGTTTTGTTTCAAATTTTATCTTTATGCTGGAAAAGTTTGAAGAGAAGATTTCCTAAATCTCTATAGTTTTGATGAGTTAATACTTGAGGAAAGTTGTTATTGTTACAAATATGTTGAAATTGTGATTTAATGTGGGTACTCTTGAGAGATTCTAAAAAAAAGTTATTTTTGTCCTCCACATTCTTACTATCACAAAGATGACACCTTCTTTCATCCTATGGAATTTTAAAAATTGTCCAATGTTATGTTTCACCATGAAGACCATGATATTTTGTTCTTACTTTAATAATATTGATTTTCTTATCTAGGGTAGCTAAAACATAAGAATATTTTAGATTTTTGATCTTCTATATTAGGGTTAATGACTAAAATGTAAATATATTTTTTTTATTTTTGATCTTCTAGATTAGGGTTAATGACCTCTTTTTAGTATCTCAATTTTCTCTTTTACTCTATTTATTTATTTCATAACTATTTCTCCTTAAATTTAAATGTGCAAGTATTTTCAATAGTATTAATATTAGACAAAGTGACAAAATCCCTTAATTCCTTTGCTTTTCTAAAGTATCTATGGCTTATGCTTGTGTAGTTGCATCCTAATGACATTTTATTTGGCGGATGGAACAAGAACAACATGAATCTCATGGACTCCATGGCCCGAGCCAAGGTTCTTGATAGCGACTTCCAAAAGCACCTGCAACCTTGCTTACAAGGCATGATACCTTTTCTCAGTATCTATAACCCATATCTTACCATTTACCCTCCACGACTTGTCCTATGTTCAGGAGAACATTCCCTTAATAGAATAAAAACACCTTCGTTGATGAGATTGAAGTGACGGGTTTTATAGTGACATGATTTACAGTGACAGGATTGACAGAGTTTGTGGTAGTGACAGTTTGGTCTCCATTTATATTTTAGGACGGTAGGATGGGGAAAGGAAAAGGGGTTGTAGCCTCCTTTTGATTGGTGCCAAAACACTAAGGGAGTTCTAGCCTCCTTCATATTGGAGCTTGAGAAGCTAAGGGGTTGTAGCCTCCTTCTAGTTGCAGTTGGAAAATAAGGAATTTGGTGCTTCCTATGAATGTATTTCTTCTGACATATAAGAAAATCATTCTGGATTTTTCTCCCGCATTGGGTTTCCACGTAAAATTATGGTGTATTGTGTACTTGTGTGATTGCTTATTGTTCACTGTTTATTTATATTGCTCGTGATGTTTTGAATGATATTGGTGAACTACTCATAAAGTTAAATAATACATATTGTGGTTAAAAGTAATAAAAAATCTAATACTAATTCACCCCCCCTCTTAGTATTCCAACAATTGATATCAGAGCAGGTCCTTCAAGAAGTAGTCTAACCATTGGAAGGAGATCATGGATTACGCTAAGATTAGGGTACCACAGTTTGACGACCAGGACTATTCCTTCTGGAGCGGAAGGATGAAAAATTATGTGTAGGCACAAGGATTTGATGTATGGAGAGCAGTTGTATATGGATACAAAGCACCAACGACTCCTTTGATAAATAAGTATGGAAAGAAACTTGAAGAAAATGATTCAAGGGCTAGAAATGCTATATTGAATGGTTTGACTAAATCAATACATTTCAAGGTTATGCATTGTGAATCTACAAAATAAATTTGGGACAAACTTCAAAACATCTACGAAGGAGACGCCAAGGTCAAGGGAGATAAACTTCAAACCCTTAGAGCCAAATTCGAGAAATTGAAGATGAAGGAATATGAAGACATTGCAACTTACTTTGTTCAAGATATGAAGTAGTGAATGGTATCAAAGGTTTGGGAGACGAGATGAAAGAACATGTTGTTGTTTAAAGGTACTAAGATCTCTACCAATGATATTTGATTCGAAGATTTCAACTATAGAAGAAAGGGTGTACCTAGATACATTGACCATGGATGAGTTACATGGGATACTCACATCTTATGAGATGAGGATAGAGAAATATAATCCAGTCACAAAGGAAGAAACATTCAAGGAATATAAGAAGACAAAGAAGAAGAAAAACAAAATCCAAAGTCAGATTATAGCTACAGCTATGATTCCAAGGAACATGAAGAAGTGGAAAACTTCGTCAGAAAGTTGAAAAGAGGAACCGACAAATACAAAGGTATGCTTCAATTGAAATGTTTTAATTGTGGTGGTATTGGTCATTTTGATTCTAAGTGTCCTCATAAGAATAATGAAAGTGATGAAGAAGATGACCCTAAAAAGAAAAAGAAAAATCAAAAGGGTAGAAGAAACAAAAATAAATTATTCAAGAAAAGTCTCTACACCAAGGAAGACAGTTCATCATCAGATGAGGATGAAGACAATGGCAATGATACAAAAAAAGTACTCTTGATGGTAGTATAATATTTTGAAGAATATTATGAAGAAGAAGGAGAAGTCAGTCTCAGAGCAGAATTAATCAGTGCCCTAGAAGAGCTAAGGATTGGAAGAAAGAAAATCAATTTAATCAAGGCATAACTAAAAGGGAAATAAGGCTCTCAGATTTCCAACTCCGAAGAAGTCGAGCAGATGATCGCGAAGTTAAAAATACAAGTAGAATAAGACAAAATAATTAAAGAAGCACTCAGAGGTCAGTTAGATGAAAATGACAATATGATAGAAGGCTTGGAAGTAGAAATGGTCACTCAAAAGATTCAGAATTTAGAATCGGCAGCAACCAACAATAGAAAGACCTTGAGAAGAAGAAGGATTTAGAAGGGCAACGCTATTCAGAATATCTTCCACCCCCAGGTATCAAAATATTTTTCTTGGTTTATGTTATTAATGTAATAATTTTGGGAACAAATTTGTGAATAGTAGAGCCAATACCAAGAACAAAATAAATTATGAAGGCTACACAAGAAATGGTTATCCAAGAAGGTCTCATGAAGCATAGAGAATAATCTACAACACATTTGAATCCTTGAGTGTTAAATTAGAATGCTACAAGTACAACAAATTTGGACACATTTCCAAAGATTGTAGATTGATTGTTCCTCCTATTGAATCACAACAGAATATCATCAATCAAAAACATGAACCACAAAGGATATGGATAAAGAAGCAGGATCAATTCAAAACTGAAGAATGCACGCTTGCCCTGCAATCTCAACAAAAGAAACATGGATGGTATGTTGATAGTGGTTTCTCAAAGCATATGACATGTGCTAAGGACAAGTTTTTAACATTGAAGAAGGAAAGAGATGGATCAGTTTCATTTGGGAATGACAACTTAGCCAAAATTATAGGAAGATGCACAGTCAAGCTTGGAACTAAGAGTAAGTCAAACGTGTGATCAAGGACATAAAATTATGTTTGACTCAGAGAAATGAGAGATAAGGAAAGTAGGATTAGGCAAGTTGGTGGCTACAACTGTAAGAACTCCAAGCAACATATATGTACTAAATGAAATTGGAAAAGAAAGATGTTTCCTAGGAAAGGATGCTGAAAGTTGGCTCTGGCATAGAAGAATGAGTCACATAAAATTTGATAATATTATCAAAATCAACATAAAGGAAGGAGTAAGAGAAATTCCTGAGATCTCGAAGACAACAAATACTCTATGCAAGCATTGTCTACAAGGAAAAAAAACTAGGACCAAGTTCAAATCAAAGGAGTACTCCACAACAAAACTGCTAGATATTTTACATACAGATCTATGTGGGCTGACAAGAACAAAGGGATTGAATGAAGAATTGTACTTTATTCTTCTATTGGTTGATCACTACACAAGGATGACTGCAATTTTCTTTCTCGGGAAGAAGTAAGAGGAATTTGTACACTTTAAGATATACAAGGAAATGGTTGAAACTGAGACATAATACAAAATCAAGTGTTTAAGATCAGACAATGGAGGAGAGTTTACATCAAAATAATTCATAGATTTATGTAGCGAACATGGGATAAAGAGATAGTTCTCATCAACAAGGACACCTCAACAAAATGGAGTTGTCGAAAGGAAGAACATAACAGTACAAGAAATGACCAAAACCATGTTGAAATATTCCAAGTTGAAGGATGTATTTTAGGTACAAGCAGTACATACAACATTTCATATTCATAACATAGGAATGATCATAAATAATAGTGATAATACTCCCTACGAGCTATGGAAAGGAAGACCAACAAATGTGAAGAATTTCAGAGTGTTCAGAAGAAAATGTTATATCAAAAGAGAATATGGAAGGATTGGAAAATTTGACTCTTGATTTGATAAAGGCGTATTGGTTGGGTACTCAAGAAAAATAAAAAAATACAAATGCTTCAATATAAGACTCAATAGAATAGTGGAAAGCATCAATGTGACAATTGATGAAATATATGGATGAAAGACAAAAGAAGGAACCAAAGATTCAGTGGAACAAGATCACGGAGAATATTTGAAAGAAGAAGAAGTTTTTGAAGAAGCAGATG
The DNA here is from genome assembly GCA_010110895.2 of Picea sitchensis. Taxonomy (NCBI): domain Eukaryota; kingdom Viridiplantae; phylum Streptophyta; class Pinopsida; order Pinales; family Pinaceae; genus Picea; species Picea sitchensis. The sequence goes on from SNQJ01S0087284.1 coordinate 63,095, forward strand.
AAGAAGAAGAGAAAGATCAACAATATCTTAAGGTACCTCCAAATACACCTAGTAGACGAGTGCAGAAAAATTATCCACCAAAACAGATAATTGGGAATAAAGATGCGGCAGTTGAAACCCGGAGAAGAATATGTTCACTAGAACAAGAGAACTTAGCACTATTATCCACAATTGAGCCAAGCAGCTTTGAAGAAGCCAAAAAGGATGAATATTGGATCAAAGATATGAATGAAGAATTGGACCAAATAGAGAAGATTGATACATGGGAACTTGTTCCAAGGCCGAAGAACAAAAATGTGAGTGGAACAAAGTGGGTCTTCATAAACAAATTGAACGAGGATGGACATGTTTCCAGGAACAAAGAAAGATTGGTATGTAAAGGTTACACTTAGGTTGAAGGTATAGATTTTGAAGAGACCTTTGCCCCAGTTGCCAGAATGGAAGAAATCAGGTTGATTCTAGCTTATGTATGTTCCAAAAATATGAAGGTGTATTATATAGATGTAAATTCAACCTTTCTAAATGGAGAGTTAGAATAAGAAGTATACATCAAGTAGGCAGAAGGATTTTAGTTGTCAGAAAAAGAAAAATATGTTTGCAGGTTGAAGAAGGCACTATATGGTCTCAAAAAGGCCCCCAGAGCATGGTACTCAAGAATGGATAGATACTTACAGAAGAAAGGGTACAATAAAGGAAATACAGACAATAATCTCTACATAAAGGTAAATCAAGATAGTATCTTGATAATTGAAGTTTATGTTGATGATATTATTTTTGGGAGTGATGATGACAAGATGAGTTAGAAATTTTCCAAAGATATGTAGAAGGAGTTCGGGATGTCATTACTTTGAGAGTTTTCTTTCTTTTTGGGACTAGAGATATGTTAGAGAAACAAATTTATCTTCATATCTCAGACCAAGTATATTAGATAAATGATAAAAAGGTTTGGAATAGAAGATTTCAAACCAGACAGTACTCCTATGCAAACTAGTTGCAAGTTAAGTAAGGATGATGATTATAAGGATGCAAACTAGAGACAATACATATCAATGATTGGAAGCTTACTATATGTGACAAATTCTATACTGGATGTGATGCAGGTGGTTGGATAGGTTTCAAGGTTTCAAGCAACACCAAAGGAATCACATGTTATGGTAGTGAAGAGGATATTCAAATATCTCAAAGCTACAAAAGAGTTTGGATTATGGTATCCAAAAGGGAATGATCTATCTCTTGTTGCATATACAGATGCATATTGGGTAGGTTGCATTGATGATATAAGAAGTACAATTGGATCAACTTTCTACTTGGGTGAGTGCCTAGTATCATGGTTGAGTAAGAGACAATCATCAATATCTTTGTCTACACCAAAAGGAGAGTATATTGCAGAAAAAACATGTTGTACTTAGGTTCTATGGATGAAACAAACTTTGAAGGATATATAGGTTGAATATGATGAGTCCATTCAAATATTTTTTGATAACATCAATGCCATAAGTATCTCAAAGAATCCAATGATGCACTCCAAGAAAAAACATATTCCGATCAAGTTTCACTTTCTATGGGAACATGTTGCAGAGAAGAACATGAGGGTTGAGTATATTGGGACAAAAGAGAATATTGTAGATATCTTCACCAAACCTCTTCTGAGGTAGA
>SNQJ01S0087285.1:10165-49607 GCA_010110895.2 Picea sitchensis
TTAGATAAACATTTAAGGCTGTCAGGTTGTCTAAGGGCCTTGCGATATGAAAATATTTAAGTTGTCAGGCCTGTTTGAGGACCTTGTGTCATGTAAACATTTAAGTTGCCAGGCCTATTCAAGCACCTCAAAAAAAGTGTCAACGATATAAACCTTTGGCATGCAAACATTTCAATACAAATACAAAGGAGTAATAATAATAATAGCACGAATAAAAAAATAAATCACAATAGAAGCTTATAAACTTTGGAATTATCGATCACTATAAACCTTGGATATATAAACATTTCAATATGATTAGTATAAATAAAAAAATTACCGTACATGATAAAACTTTGGATATGGCAACATATAATTCATTGGGAATAGTGAAGCTGGCAATAAGACCTCAAATCTATCATCCAATCAGATCATAACATATATAGTTTTTTTATTATATAAAAAATAATGCTTTTAGTTCTGTATGTCGAACATTAGAAGGTATGCAAAAATTTGTAGTCAAATGACAAACTAATATAAATTCAACGAATTATTGATCACTATAGTCCCTCTACGCCTTCGGCAGGGACTAATAATACATCAAAAAGAGGTGTTAAACTAGTGTAACTAAATACATGTATTACCTCATGATTTTATCATGCAGATAGGTATAGATCCCACAAAAGATACCTAGATACCTGCGAACCTTAAGATACATAACTAAGTATATCTATAAAGAAAGTGCAAATGGTGACAACATTCTTTGTGTGCTAACTTGGTCTTTTTCTTCTTAAGTTGAAGTTTTCTTCTTTAGCGCTCGATGCACTGCGACGTTGACTACTGGTTGTCCATGGACTAGAATTAATGAAGGAAGAGGGATATCAACACCAATGTGCTTCTACATTACTAGTTGAGTAATCAACTTGCATAATTCTCCCAACTCGACTTCAAATGCAAAAACATGCTTCGTTTATTGTAGCAAGATGCCCATGAAAACTTCCCCATGAGGGATTAATATAGTTCTTGTTGGCACGGAGTTGATCATACCAGGGTCCTTCTTAGCTTACCAACAAAAGGGACTGAGTAGTCTAGAGTGTTGGCATTTTCATCTTCTCTGGAAAGAAGAATTCTCACCCGAAGCACAACCAAGACAAGAATATAGGGAAGGGTAAGGAGAATACTTAGGTAGATCTCCAGAATCTTAAAGATTCACCATAGTCTTGCGCAAGATGAACTAACAAAGAGAATATTTGAACCCATTCATAACTAATAACAAAGACAATAGAGCTGTGACAACATTTGTGAACATCTATAACACATTGATCTTATCATACATGAAGAAGTAGTGTAAATTACAATTCATAGAAATAGAGAGAGAATTACACAGAATATTTCAAAATTTTAGGTTCTTCCATATATTATCATCAAAAGAGGTTCTCAGATACAATCCAACAGGTACAATCATTACTCTATTACAATCTTTTCTGGATCTGAACTCATTCCTCACAGTTCTATCTACCCTTTTCCCAAAAATGGATATTAATTACAATCATAGAACCTAAATGGAGATAATGCTAATCTCGTCTACACCAACCCATCTAACCCTTTACAATCATATGCATCTTGTATATATAAGATAATTTGGATTTCCTGGCTTGAGAATTCGCATGATTTCTTGTTCTTGTTCTGTTGTAACTTCTTTCTCCTTGATGGTGTTGCATTGTCCTTATTTCTAACCATTTTTTGTTTCCTCTCTTTCTCTATTGTCCATCTCCTTTGTGGCTTGCGCAACTTGCTAATCAAAATTGGGACTGTAGTATTGCTTGCAAAACTTCTTTTAATAAAAAATGAAGTGCCCAATAGGCTCTGACCACAATCCTTGACTCGCCCTCGGGTCAAGTCCTTGGATCTTCTGTGACTTCAGGGAGTTCCTATTGCTTTCCTTTATCCTTTGTCTCTGTTCCGCTTTTCTCTTTTTTTGGAGAAAATTCTTCTTCAACCTCTTCAAATGAAGGGCCCAACTCTGGAAATAATTCTAGGGATCTCTTCTTTATACCTTGGAAGTCGTCAACTTTATCCTTCTATTTTTTGGCCAACATCGAAGCTTTGGCCACAAATTGTTGAGTTGCGTCTGTAATGGTTCCCTTGGGTTTAGACACAACTAGAGAGTTCCACTCTGAATCAATTGTAGCGTCCACTTGGTGCATCTACAAGTAGGGTTTCTGGTCAACTGTTCAKAACTCACGTAGCTCTCTCTTAGCCACTGCCTGGGMTTCATATAAACCATTTAGCGTATTATCAGTTTGTTGGATCTAKTCAAATTTTTCCTATTGTTCTAGCGGATCCAGTGTAGTGGCGACCTCTTCGCTGAGTGATTGTTCCTTGACATGAAAGTCCTCCAGAGTCTGGTTGTGTCATGCAATAATGCCCATCCAATCACTGACCTCTCGAAAAATCTTTGTACACTCTACAGTCCTTCAGTGAAAAGTTACTATGGCCTTCTTCCCTTCAATTACAATTCTTTCCATTTGCTCTTGTAGCTTTCGAGTTTGCTTCTCTGCTCCGTGCTGACTCTCCCATAGTTGTGCTTCTAGGTTCTCTGCGCAAATGGACATCTCTGACCATACTCCCTAGAGTAGCTCAATCTGTTTCCCAGGCTCACTTGCTGCACTGGATTCAAGCAGTTGTGGTGTTGGCTTTATTATCTATGGCCAAGCTTCTGCAAGATTCTCCTGGACTCTTTCTAGTTTCTGCTCCGCCTGGATCTTTCTGTATTCCTCTTGTGTTCTACATGATTGGGAGAGGAGTACCTCCTACCTTGAAAACTTTGTGTCCCTTTCAACCTATTGTAGCCTCTGTGACAATTGATCAGTTTAAGCTCTGATCATGCCAATTAGATGCATTGATGGCCACTGAGCGAGGTTAGTAGAAGAAGTGGTGGCCTCCCTGGGTACTCAAACTTACAGTGGGATTCCACTGGCTGTTGAATGCTCTAAAGGTGTCTCCACCTCTTCCTCCTCTCTGGATGGACCTTGTGTCACTTGCACAAGTCTCATCCTCAATGCTGATGGAAGGAATGGTAGTCCTCCAACATGGCCTCCCGCAACTCTGTTGGCCCTTGACAAAGTTTTGGGAAATCCTTGGTCAAGTTTGATTTATTTTTGGGACTTCGATAGCCTGTCGAACGAGGAGCACAAGACGAAGCAGAGATCATGGGATCTCGTCTCCTTTTTGGAATTTGGGATTATGTAATGGGTATGGGATGTTGGCCAATGGGTTTACCCATGTTTAGGCCTAGTTTGTAAAGTATAAATAGATGGTAAGGCGATGTAGTGAATATAGATATAGGAGAGTTAAGAATGGATAAGTGCTAGATCTATGTGATTGAAGGATTGTAAGTGCTCTATGCATACTGTGTGAGACTTGCAAAGTCAAGTGCAAGTAATTGTAAGAAGGCTTGGTGTTGTACCCTAGCTCAAAGAAGGAGGATCTGGCGGAGTGTGAACAGATCTACTGTCTTCTGTGGAGTAGGATTTTGATGTTGTGTGCCTGTAAGAAGCTTGACAAAGATAATAAAGAAGAAGAGTTGGTGGACGTAGCCCCAGGGTGGGGGTGAACCACGTAAATGTTGTGTTTCTTTGCTTTGTGCAATGTGTTGATGTGTTTATGTCTTTACTTGCTAAGTACTTTGATATAGATAGATAGATATGGATGAATGATGTGATGCTCTATTTTATCTGCGAAGTAGATAGTGGTTGAATATTGATGAACTGTTGATGCTAAGTGCTCTGTTAAGTATTAAAATCACAGATCTGTGTTCTAGCTAAGTTTGCAGACACCTAAGTCCTGCAACCACCCCTGCCTCTACCTCGGGTGAGACTGCATCTGCTTTGCACGTGTTGTCGAAAGGGTTGGTAGTTAGGGTTTTGTTGGTGCGTTTTTGTAGCGTTGAACCCTGGGTTTTCCCCTTGTGTCAACAAATGGTTCCGTTGTCGATACCTGAAACTATAATTGATGGGAACTGAGAAAGAAGAATCTTTGTGCAAATATCCGACATGAAACTGTGATTGTTGGGAACTAAGGAAGAATAATCTGTGTGCAAAGATCTGTCCTGAAACTGTGAAAGCTCTGTACATAGATCTGTCATTCTAGTTCACAGTATTTTATTTGATTTGTAAAGTTCTATGCTAAAGAAAGAATCTTGATCTGAAGAAAAGAGGTTAGATCTGCAAGATCTGTGCTCTGATAAAGGTAAGAATATTGAAAAGTTCTAGATCTGAAAGCTTTGTGCTCTTTAGAAGTAAGATAAGTGGAAATTTTTGTTTATAAAGTATGGATCTAGGTATGTTTGATCGATTTTGTCCTAGCTTGAAAACTAGGGCACTAACAGATGAAAGAAGGTTTGATATGTGTAGATATGATAAGAATAGTGAAAGATATGCTATACCTATGCATAGAAAGAATGTTCGGACTAACAAGTGAATGAAGGATCCTCGAAAGAAATGTTTGTAGGTTAGCTACTATGACCCTGGCGCGCAGGACATAAAGAGTTGGGAATCATTTAAAAGAAAGAGAGGATTAACCCTCTGTTACAGTTGCATAAAACCAAGACATCTTGTTAAGGAATGCCCTGGAAGAAGACCTAGTTGTATTTGTTGCAAAGCTACGGACCATGAAGTATTGGATTGCCCTAGAATGATTGCTAAGCTTGAAGGAATGAACATGAGACAAGAAAACCCTAAGGCAGATCCATAAACTATGATTATGGAAGAACCCCAAAAATAATTCGAGAAAGTATTTCTATAGAAAAAATAAACCCTGAATGACCACTGACATGTCATCTTATCAGATATCTTCAAAGAAAAACCATGCATAGAAGAAATAATAGGAGACTTCGACATTGACTGTGTTTTGTATGAGGAAACACAGGTGAATGTCATGACAGAAAGAACTTGGGAAGATATAGGAAGGCCTGCTATGATTCTTCATTAGGAGGAATAGGGATATTCAAAGGAAAGTTGATAAACCTATGTGGAAATATTACCTAGATATCTATGAATGCCAATGGAACTTCAACAGAGGAAGATTTTGAGATTATCAAATTTATTGAGGACAACGCCCCATTTACCATGTTACTAGGAAAACCTTGGATTGAAAGAAATCAGACCAAACGGAAGGAGGAAGAAGAAGTTTTAGCACAGAAGAAGCAAGAGTTAAAAGATTTCATGATAAGAAGGATCACACACTTAATTGAAGAACAGAAAGAAYAGATCGAAGCTATCTAACTCCAGAGACCCRGATGTCAAAGTTGCAAGAAAACTAGATGACCCACAGAAGATTGAAGTACCTGTTCCAGATAAAGAAGAAGTATCACCCTCGAATCTTAGGAAAGAATCTCAACAACGCGAAGTAACTATACCAAAAGAACATAAGAATAAGAATGGAAAAAGGCATACTAACATGAAACTCAATGGAAAGAAAGCTAGAAAACTAAGTAAGAAGAGATCTAAGATTGACAAGTTATAGAAGGTTCCAGAGGGAACTTCGCAGAGGGAAAATTTACAAAATTGGAGCTTCGCCGAGATAACAGGACAATGTCACATGGAACTTCGCCATGGAGAAGAAATATAGTCATTGAGACCAATATAACCATTCAATCGACCCCCCTGAATGGGTAGAAAGGAATTTATGGTTCACCACCAGACCATTGGACTGTGCCATAACGGACAAAACAGAGTTAATGAAGGCTTCTCGACTGTTGCAAGCAATCCATTGCCAAGTTATCTATTTATCCCATCACTCCATGCATTGAGAAAAATTTTGCTAACTGTGAATCTGAGCCCGTAGACTTGTTTATTTTACACAGTGATCATTGTGCTATTTCATTCTATCCTATTGCAGTGTCGAAGTTACTCCTCGAACCCAAAGATTTCCAACCCTGAGCGTGTATGTCGGACGAGTTCAGCGCTGCAGAGAGGGTTGTCAAATAATTTCTTATCGAACTCATGACTGAAAGAGTCATGTCAGTGTCTATAGGTGTACAAGAATCATCAACAAGAGGACTGCAAGCCTCTCCGTCGACTGCTCGTGGATCAGGGCCATCCCGACCATCAATAGAGAAGAGAACCAAGCATAAATATGACCTAGCAAACGTGAAGTTGATTCCATCCATATTGCCCAATTACATCCCGACTCTGGCTATCTCGGTGAATCGTGATAGTGTGCCAAGAGACTTCGAGTACACTATGGTCACTGCGTACATCCCGAAGGGGATACGCGCAGTTCGAGCAGAGCAGGATAAGATCACAGCATTGAAGTTCAACAACTTCAACCTCAAAGATCGAAAGATCTATGGTATGCTCTCCCCATACAAGTACCTAACTAGAACAAAAGGGATAACTCAAATATCATCCCTCAGTCGTGGATGATGAACCTTGAACACTTCATTCCATGTCAGAAAACCAGTGACACAACTCACATTGCGAATTTGTTTTTCAAAGAAGTCATTCGACTTCATGGCTTGCCAAGGAGCATAGTTTCGGATCGAGACACTAAGTTCGTAGGACACTTCTGGAGGACCTTATGGAAGAAGCTGGGAACTAACTTGTCATTTAGTTCATCTTATCATCCTCAGACGGATGGGTAGACARAAGTGGTGAACAGAAGTCTGGGAGACTTGCTGAGAAKCCTGGTGACAGGACACCACAACCAGTGGGACAACATATTACCACAKGCGGAGTTTGCTTATAATGACTCAATTAACAGAAGCATGGGGCAAAGTCCATTTCAGATTGTCTATGGCATGCAGCCGAGAGGAATTTCTGAGCTGAGAGATTCATAATAGACTGCGATTAGGAGTGCTAGTGTAGAAGATTTCGTAGAAGCGATGAAGGAACTTCACAGCCAGGTGAAGGAGCGATTGCAAAGTTTGAGCCAGGAATATAAGCACAGAGAAGATCATCACAGGAGACAACTTCATATTGAGGTTGGTGATTTGATTCTGGCACATTTGAGAAAGGAAAGGTTCCCGATAGGAACATATAACAAACTGAAGATGAATAAAATCAGACCATGTAAGGTCTTAAAGAAATTTGGGGCAAATGCTTACGAGATTGAATTACCCAATGGGATCAGAATTTCTCCAATATTCAATATCTTAGATTTGTACCCATATAAAGCTGAGGAAGAAGGGACAAAAAATGAACAGCCAGAGGTCCAGTGGACAAACCAGATGCCAGTTGCAGAAAAGCTGCAGATGGAGTGCATACCGGACAAAAGGGTCAGCAAGAAGACCAGGCGAAAGCAATACTTTGAGTATTTGGTCAAGTGGAAGGGCCATCTAGTTGAAGATGCCAGATGGGAGAATGAAGCAGAGATCCAAAAGCATGGACGGACCATGCACGATCTCATGGACAGGAGCCCATGAAATTTTTCAAGCCAGGGAGTATGATGCAGGAGCATCTCAAGCGAGCCAGCGTGGAGACAAAGGATAGTTGGAGAAGTGCCCAGCACAAATTTTGAAAATGTCTTAAAATATTAATGAAGCCATCAAGTGGAGGCGCACTTGTAAAATGTAAATGGACCTTGAGTGATCCACTCTCGTCCTTTGTAGGTAGAAAGGCATTTATGATAGTTAATGCAAGTAGATAGAAATTAATGTGTAGATTAGAAAGTTTAGAAGGAAAGAGGGAAACGGGATATAGACACCCTCAATTGTGTATTGTAACATAGAAGAGAAGAGAAGAGAAGAGAAGAGAAATGAACAGATAGAAGGAGATTATGCCAATTGAGAGCATAGAGCATAGAAGAGGAGAAGCAGAGAACTGTGTAGAAGAACTCTATGTATAGAAGTTCTGGATTAATACAAGAAGGCCTTAGTTTAGACTCATGGTGTTCAAATATTCTTTGTGTATGCATTTTTGAATGTTATGCTCATGAATTTTTTACTCTTTCTATCATGCAATTGCTTTTATGCTATGTATGAATGATTTCTTGTTGAATGTTTGAAATCTGAGAGAGAGAGAGAGTAAGAGGAATGAGTTTCAATTGTTTCACTATCTGAGCAAGAGTTCTTGCAAGGAGTGCAGTCGAATTGTCCGCAAGGAGTGCATTGACAACGAGTTCAGAGATTTGTCTCTGAAAGCTCAGGAAAGATAGCTTTTGTACTCATTCCCTCAGAATTGCAGTTGGGCACAGGAGTCGTGCAAGGTGTGTGCAGGTTGAATAGAGCTTTAGGTTTCGTAACCTAAATGACTTGTTGAGAGACTATTGCTGCAGGCATGCGTAGATTCGAAGGGAGTTCAACACTTGAAGGTGTTTGAAGGAATTTTCCGCAAGGAGTGCGCGCAAGAGTCTTCCTTAAGACTCAGAGTTAGAAAAATCTCAGGAAGGATAAAGCCTTCAAAGTCGTTGAAGGAAGCATAGGAAGTTTATTCTTGGAACAGTAAGAAGGCATTACTAGTTGGGTCGTAGGTGGCTAAGTACCGTGGAAACCCACTTGGGAAAAGGTTGCAAAAGTCCTTGTGAAGGAAGGAGACAGATGGTCGGATTTCTCTGTGGAGAATTCACGAAGTCCCGTGATCCGTCAGATCTCACGGAAGAGAAGAGGAGTTATAGAGAGTGCTTTTCAAGAGGTTTAAGCTCAGAAGGAGTAGAGTCGTAGATTCAAGCCGCAGGAACCATTAGATTTACATGTGAAGTTCTATTTCGGGTTCTCGTAGGTTGAAGTCCCAAAATTTGTGCAACAGGACTCGCAAAATCACAAAACGCAAAGTCCCAAAGGGCCGAAAGGAGTGTGTGGGCCACAGGAATCAGTAGAGTAGACAGGTGGCGCACTATCGACACGAAATTCAAACTCTGTTGACCATTCAGGGATTCGTGTAGTGAAGACCCAAATTCTTTGCATTAGGATTCGCGAAATCGCAAAGTCTGAAGTCCCAACAGAAAGAGGAGTTGTTGAAAAGTCAAAGCTTGCGAGCGCATCGTAGTTTCGGTAAATCGGGTTTTGAGAAACGAGGGAAGGAGTTGCTTGACATCGCAAACACCAAAATCGCGATAAAGAGAAATCCGAAATAGAGAGAGAAAAGGTCAAGCATTGACTATTTTCGGGTTTTCGGAGATTGAGAGACAAGGTGCTTAACCACCGAATTCGCGAAGGTGCGAAGTCCGATATCCCAAAGTATAAGGGGGGAATTTCCTGAAGTTAATTGTGGGTGCAGATTTTTCGAAAGGGAAATAGAGGAGCCATTTTCGAAAGCTCTTCTTCGAGACAGTGTAGGAAGAAAGATCCTGAGTATGTGACCTTCTGACCTGCGGGTTGAGGAGGGGTGGCGTGCATCATTTGGTATCAGAGCACAAAAATGTTTCTTTTCTTTCTGTAGCAAGGAAAAGGAGAATTCACCATGCCACCGAGGAGAAGGGACAGGCAAACACCCTATCCACCAGAGGAGAGGGAAATGCCGAGAAGAAGGGGTAGGCAGATGCCTAATCCAGCCATGGAGAGAGAGATGTGTGATTTATGCGCCAGACTTGAAGACATGGAGATAGCACAGAGATGCACAGTCGGTGCTGGGGATATTAGTGATTCTGAAAGTGAAATTGAAGTTGAACATGAAGGGGAAGAAGTTGCATCCGAAGATGCAACAAATGAACGATTTATTAGGGCTATTGCAAGAATGGGTGCAAGAGAGAAAATGGACATTCCATTTTATGAGGGAAATATGGATGTAGAGGAGCTTCTAGACTGGATTAGAGCCCTGGACACATACTTTGACTATGAAGATGTCGAAGAGGAAAAGAAAGTCAAACATGTTGTTACAAGACTAAAGGGACATGCAACATTGTGGTGGGATGAACTACAAGCTGACAGATGCTACAAAGGCAAGCAGAAGATCAAGAGCTGGGACCGAATGATCACGGAGATGAAGGCGAAATTCATCCCCAGAGATTACCAAATTACTCTGTTTCGAAGAATGCAAAACCTGAGACAGAAGCTGATGACAGTGAAAGAATATACTGACGAATTCTACAGGATGAACATCAGGGCAGGTCATCGGGAAAGCGATGATGAAAAAGTTGCCAGATATATGAATGGCCTGACATACGACATTCAGGATGAAATGACCATGATGACCATACGAACGGTGGAAGATGCTTATCAAATGGCTCTAAAAGATGAAGAGAAGCTAAGCCGAAAAAAGGGTCAAAGAATTCGAGGCAGAAGTTAGCCCAAAGGCAAATCAGTTGCCCAAGATAAAAATCAGAAGCCCAAGGAGGACTGGAAGAAACCACAGACTCGAACTGAGAGAGGTGGAAGCTCACAACGAGGGAAATATTCTGAGCAAAGAGGGAAGCATACTGAACAGAGAGGATATTATGCTGATAATAATATTTTTCCTCATACTAGAGGTAGAGGAAGAGGAAGAGGTGGAGTAATAACCTACTTCACATGTGGAAAGAATGGGCACAAGTCTTATGAGTGTCCAGATAAAAAAAAGGAGAGTGGAGAGACTCACATCGCCGAAGCGCAAAGGCGAGACATTGAGGCAGAAGATGTTGAAGGCGGAAGATCGTTGATGATGCGAAAAGCTCTTTTGACACCAGAGAAGGAGGTGGAGAGTTCAGTCCAAAGAAACAGACTTTTTCGGACTGCTTGCAAAACCAAGGATAGGGTATGCAAGGTCATTGTGGATAGTGGTAGCACAGATAATATTGTTTCTATAGAGATGGTAGAAAATATGGAGCTCGAGACGATTGATCATCCAAGCCCATACAGAGTTTCGTGCCTACAAAAAAGCCATCAGATAATGGACACTAAACAATGTTTAGTTGAATTTAAGATAGGAGGATATAATGATAAGATACTTTGTGATGTCATTCCCATGGATGTTTGTCATCTATTTCTGGGTAGACCGTGGCAATATGACAGGAATGTAATTCATGATGGCAGAATGAACACATACACCCTAGAGAATAATGGGAGAACTCACATGTTGCTTCCAATCAAGGATAAGGAGACACAATTCATTGTGGTCAGGAAACCGAAGATTGTTTTGACCAGCACAAGAGTGGATGATTTACCAGAAGAGGTTCAAGAACTATTGGAAGAGTTTGCTGACATAGTAGTGGATGAACTACCTCGTTCGTTGCCATCGATTAGAAGTGTAAGTCATCATATTGATCTCATACCAGGAGTCAGTTTGCCAAACAAATCCGCGTACAGATTGACGCTGTGGGAGAATGAAGAGGTCAAAAGACAAGTCCAAGGTTTGTTGGTCAAAGGATTGGTCAAGGAAAGCTTGAGTCCGTGTGTTGTTCTGACAGTACTCAGTCCGAAGAAAGACGGAGGCTGGAGGATGTGTACTGATTCAAGGGAAATCAACAAGATAACCATCAGGTACAGATTTCCATTGCCAGGGATGGATGATCTGATGGATTGCTTGAGTGGAGCAAAATATTTTTCAAAGATTGATTTGAAAAGCGGTTATCATCAAATCCGCATTAGAGAAGGTGACGAGTGGAAGACAACATTCAAAACCAACGAAGGGTTGTATGAATGGCTTGTTATGTGGCTTGTTATGCCATTTGGCTTAAAAAATGTGCCGAGTACCTTCATGAGGTTGATGAACGAAGTCCTGAGGGAGTTCATCAGAAAATTTGTTATCATATATCTGGATGACATACTGGTTTTCAGTAAAACAGTGGTAGAGCATCTGAAACATTTGGCTACAGTCATGCAAAAATTACAGTAGGAGAAGCTGTTGATAAACATGAAGAAATCCTCATTCATGAAGACAGAGCTCGTTTATTTGGGATTTGTTATTTCTGCAGATGAGTTGAGGATGGATCCAGATAAGGTGGAGGTAATCAAGAATTGGCCATCACCAAAGAATATCTTTGAGGTGAGAAGTTTTCATGGATTGGCTAGTTTCTATCGAAAATTCATTAGGAATTTCAGTGGAATTAGTGCACCAATGATGGACACAGTGAAGAAAAGACACAAGTCTTTTCACTGGATAGAAGAGGCTGAGAAGAGTTTTAATTTGTTGAAGAGGAATATTATGGAACAACCAGTTTTGGTGTTGTCGGATTTCCAAAAGACATTTAAGGTGAAATGCAATGCAAGTGGATTTGCAATAGGGGCAGTCTTGAGTCAAGATGACGGACCGATAGCATACTTCAGCGAGAAGCTGAATGAAGCCAAGGTGAAATTCTCCATGTATGATAAGGAGTTCTATGCCATTATTCAGGCATTAAAGAAATGGAGACATTACTTGATCCTTAAAGAATTTGTCTTATACAGTGACAATTATGCACTGTAGTTTGTGACTCAACAGGAAAAGTTGAATCAGAGACATGTTAAATGGGTTGAATATATGCAAAACTTTACTTTTGTGATTAAACATATTTCTGGTACTGCTAACAAAGTTGTTGATGCTTTGAGCAGGAAGTGTTTACTATTGCAGGAGGTCAAAGTCAAAACATTGGGTTTTGATGATCTCAGGGACATATACAGGGATGATCCATATTTTAAGGAGGTGTATGAAGTAGTTGAGAATCCAATTCTCAGAGACAGAAGCCAATGGGTATAATACATGATCCATGAAGGATTATTGTTTAAAGGTATTCAACTTTGTATTCCAAAATGCTCCATGAGGGAGAATCTTCTGAAGGAGAAACACAATGGAGGATTGGCTGGGCACTTTGGTCATGAAAAGACATTCAAAAAATTGAATGAGTCATATTTTTGGCCGGGAATGCGAGTAGATGTCAAGAGATTCATGGATAGATGCAGAATTTTCCAGCATTCGAAGGGAGGGAAACAGAATGTAGGGTTTTATCAACCATTGCCAATACCTGAGAGGCTGTGGGATGCAGTCAGCATGGATTTCATATTGGGGTTTCCAAGAACACAAAGAGGGTTTGAATCAATCTTTGTGGTGGTGGATAGATTTTACAATATGGCACACTTCATTCCATGTCAGAAAACCAGTGACGCAACTCACATTGCGAATCTGTTTTTCAAAGAAGACATTCGACTTCATGGCTTGCCAAGGAACATAGTTTCGGATCGAGACACTAAGTTTGTAGGACACTTTTGGAGGACCTTATGGAAGAAGATGGGAACTAACTTGTCGTTTAGTTCGGCTTATCATCCTCAGACGGATGGGAAGACAAATGTGGTGAATAGAAGTCTGGGAGACTTGCTGAGAAGCCTGGTGACAGGACACCACAGCCAGTGGGATAACATATTACCATAGGTGGAGTTTTCTTATAACGACTCAGTTAATAGAAGCACGGGGAAAATTCCATTCAGATTGTATATGGCATGTAGCCAAGAGGAATTTCCGAGCTGAGAGATTCAGAACAGACTGCGATTAGGAGCGCTAGTGCAGAAGATTTCGTAGAAGCGATGAAGGAACTTCACAGCTAGGTGAAGGAGCGATTGCAGAGTTCGAGCCAGGAATATAAGCATAGAGAAGATCAACATAGGAGACAAATTCAATTTGAGGTTGGTGATTTGATTCTAGCACATTTGAGAAAGGAAAGGTTCCCGAGAGGAACATATAACAAACTAAAGATGAAGAAAATCGGACCATGTAAGGTCTTAAAGAAATTTGGGGCAAATGCTTACGAGATTGAATTACCCGATGGGATCAGAATTTCTTCGATATTCAATATCTCAGATTTGTACCCATATAAAGATGAGGAAGCAGGGACAGAAAATGAACAGCCAGAGGTCCAGTGCACAAACCAGATGCCAGTTGTAGAAAAGATGCAGATGGAGTGCATACTGGACAAAAGGGTCGGCAAGAAGACTAGGCGAAAACAATACTTTGAGTATTTGTTCAAGTGGAAGGGCCATCCAGTTGAAGATGCCAGCTGGGAGAACGAAGAAGCGATCCAGAAGCATGGACAGACCGTGCACGAGCTCATGGATAGGAGCCCATGAAACTTTTCAAGCCAGGGAATATGATGCAGGAGCATCTCAAGCGAGCCGGCGTGGAGACAAAGGACAGCTGGAGAAGCGCCCAACACAAATTTTGAAAATGTATTAAAATATTAATGAAGCCATCAAGTGGAGGCGCACTTGTAAAATATAAACAGACCTTGAGCGATCCAGTCTCGTCCTTAGTAGGTAGAAAGGCATTTATGATAGTTAATACAAGCAGATAGAAATTAATGTGTAGATTAGACAGTTTAGAAGGAGAGAGGGAAACGAGATATAGACACCCTCAATTGTGTATTGTAACATAGAAGAGAAGAGAAGAGAATATAATAGAATAGAACAGATATAAGGAGATTATGCCAATTGAGAGCATAGATCATAGAAGAGGAGAAGCAGAGAACTGTGTAGAAGAACTCCATGTATAGAAGTTCTGGATTAATACAAGAAGGCTTTAGTTCAGACTCATGGTGTTCAAATAGTCTCTGTGTATGCATTTTTGAATGTTATGCTCATGAATGTTTTACTCTTTTTGTCATGCAATTGCTTTTATGCTATGTATGATTGATTTCTTGTTGAATGTTTGAAATCTGAGAGAGAAAGAGAGAGAGTAAGAGGAATGAGTTTCAATTGTTTCACTATTTGAGCAAGAGTTCCTGCAAGGAGTGTAGTCGAATTGTCCGCAAGGAGTGCATTGACAACGGGTTCAAAGATTTGTCTCTGAAAGCTCAAGAAAGATAGTTTTTGTACTCATTCTTTCAGAAGTACAGTTGGGCACAGGAGCCATGCAAGGTGTGCACAGGCTGAATAGAGCTTCAGGTTTCGTAACCTAAATGACTTGTTGAGAGACTGCTACTGCAGGCATGCGTAGATTCGAAGGGAGTTCAACACTTGAAGGTGTTTGAAGGAATTTTCCCCAAGGAGTGCACGCAGAAGTCTTCCTTAAGACTCGGAGTTAGAAAAATCTTAGGAAGGATAAAGCCTTCAAAGTCGTTGAAGGAAGCACAGGAAGTTTATGCTTGGAAAAGTAAGAAGGCATTGCAAGTTGGGTCGCAGGTGGTTAAGTACCGTGGAAACCCCCTTGGGAAAAGGTTGCAGAAGTCCTTGTGAAGGAAGGAGACGGACGGTCGGAGTTCTCTGTGGAGAATTTGCAAAGTCCCGTGAGCCGTCAGATCTCACAGAAGAGCAGAGGAGTTACGGAGAGTGATTTTCGAGAGGTTTAATCTCAGAAGGAGTAGAGCCATAGATTCAAGCTGCAGGAACCATTGGATTTACCCGTGAACTTCTATTTCGAGTTCTCGTAGGTTGAAATTCCAAAATTTGTGCAACAGGACTCGTGAAATCATGAAACGCGAAGTCCTAAAGGGTCGAAAGGAGCGTGTGGGCCACAGGAATCAGTAGGGTAGACAGGTGGTGCAAGATCGACACGGAAGTCAAACTCCATTGACCATTTAGGGATTTGTGTAGTGAAGACCCAAATTCTTTGCATTAGTTTTCGCGAAATTGCGAAGTCCGAAGTCCCGACGAAAAGAGGAGTTGTTGAAAAGTCAAATCTTGCGAGCGCATCGAAGTTTCCAAATCTTGCAAGCGCATCGAAGTTTCGGCGAAATCGGTTTCGTGAAATGAGGGAATGAGTTTTGACGAACCAAATCATGATAAAGAGAAATCCGAAATAGAGAGAGAAAAGGTCAAGCATAGACTGCTTCGGGTTTTCAGAGATTGAGAAACAATACGCTCGACCACCGGATTCGCGGAAGTGAAAAGTCCGATCTCCCAAAGTACAAAGGAAGGAATTTCTCGAAGTTATTTGTTGGTGCAGATTTCCTGAAAGGGAAATAGAGGAGCCTTCTTCCTCAAAATCTGTAGGAAGCCAAGATCCCCGAAAGTACCGCGATATCGACCCGCGACGCACGGCTTGTAGGAAGGGTTTAAATAAGCTTGAGTCAAGGCTTCAAACAAGCGTAACAGGAGCTTCCCCAACCACCGTCACCTCGATGGGGTTCTTTCTATTTAGGATGGCTAGTCCAAGGAGACGTCCCTAAAGTAATCTAAGTTCAGGGCCAAAGGGGTAACGACCAAGTTGTTAACTCTCTTACGTGACACGCCAAGGATGAGATAGTCAGCTGAGATGTGTTCCATTGATGATTGCACCTGTTTGCGACAAGACAAACAAAGCTAGAAAATGTGCTTGCAGTGGGTTAGTAATTCATAATATCAATGACTATCCTCAAATATACATATGAGCAGATTTGATATTTGTAGCATTGTGGATATAAGAAAGATCTGATTTCATACATTGAATGCCATTATTGAAGAAGTGATATAATCTATTTATCTTTGTTTAATAATCATTGACTTCATCAATTATATCTAATCCCCAAGTTATTTCGTGATGTTATCCTATATTCAGGATAATCCAGGGAGATCATGTCTCAGGCCCACATGGTCCTGTATACGGAGTATTGAGATGTGAGTCACTGGAGCAATGGCCCCGAGGGCTCGTCTTTTTCTCTCTCAAAATTTTATCTTGTCCCGGCCGCTAATTGCTTCCATCACTCATCGGCCCTGGTTTGCATCGGAGAGGACCTTTGCTCCATGAGGTAATTGGTCCGAGGTATCATGGTATGTGTCGTGATTTTGATCATTATAACCTTCTTTATGTATGTGCATTATTCCTTTCATTTCAAAATGACTCGCTGATCTTACACTAATCCTTCCCTCACCATTGTTGGGTGATTGATGGGGCAACTTTAGCAAGCTTCCAGATTCATGGGTTTTGGTTAGCCACCAAGGGGGTTTGTGTGAGCCATCGTCCGGCCCCACCATCTTATCACTTTTTCATCTTATACCCCACTCATCCATCCCATTCCCCTAATCGCCATGAGGGATGACCTTCCAGTAAGGGCTATCTGTCTCGTGGGAAGAAGGCTAAAGGCCCATGAGGTAAAAGTAGTTGGTAAAAGATAAAGTCCATGTTTGAAACTTTGATGCTTCACTTATCCCGAGCTAAAACAAAAGCCTCTTTGATAAGAAACTATGGACCCTACTAAGAAAAAATGAAATAAATAAATGCAAGACCTAATCCAAGAGGATGGAGGTCTCATCACGAGACGACACATTATGTTCATAGGTATTTAGCAAAGAGGACACTGCCACTATCTGGTCACCAAACCAAAGACCTTTGGGTTGGCCAAAGGGAAATGGGGTCTCATCACGACCCATCCTTCTCTACTGCGGAAGATACTAGTGGGTAACGTTGTCATCTCTCGCCACCAAGCCAAGGCAAAGGTCCTCTTCGCCAAAGCTTGTAGTAAAAAAATGAATAAAGGAAAGATAGCTGCGCTTGGAAAATGCATCCATGACGGGTAAAACTAACTCATTTCTACAAAGGCACCCACAGACAACACCAACTTTGTCCACACTATGAATCGACATCCCTAAAACCATATCACATACATGGCTTGAATGACCCCGAGGAACTTCACTTCCTATGGTATAGCCCAATTGGTGGTCTCATGGTTTCAGCTTTGTATAGTGTCCGTGGTAATATCTTTGAGCTATTAGATGAATTGTTAGGATTTCTTCATGCAAAGGTTTGATAAATTTAATGATGAGATATGATTTACATTGCTAAGGATGTCTAGGACCCATTAGGATCCCATGGAGGGCGAATTTTGATGTGCGTGACCATGCCCTATGGTGACAAAAAAATGAGGATTGGTGCACATGGGGAGATGATTAGTTCGACCTCCATGGGCTTTGAAGAGCCCACGTGGTTAAGCCGGGATGGCGAGGAAGGATAGGGTTATGACTTGTTTCTCCTTTGTACAAAGAGGAAGGACGCTTTCATTAGGACATTTTGGCAGAGATTTGCCTATGGGGATCAGCCCCTTAATGATGGGACGTTGACCTTGATGGATTGGACGCCATCCAGGGTTAGCTAGACGCTTTCTGGAGCAGATAGCAGTGTGCTGGGCTTTTTTGGCACATGTGGTAGGTTGCAGGATCCCTAGAGGGGCCAATGTTTTTTCTTTCTGGATGATGATTTTGCCCTAAGGGGGCCAATGTCTCCCCTAAAGGTGCTTGACGCCTTCTTTTTCTGCTTATTTTGGCTTTTTAGCATGTAAAGTGACAAATGGACAGATATTGTAATGTCAGCCTTGTCTTATTGATGACCTATTTGTTAATTAAAGGTCAAGAGATCATATATATTGGAGGACGCTTTACCCTCATTTGATCATAACAATAACTTGCTCTCATTTGAGATATCTTTCTACCTCGCCTTGGTTTATCTTTTCTTTGGAGTGAGGCACAACCTCTTGGAGGACTATTCTTGGCATGTGGGTGCTATTTATCATTGGAAGGTTTACAACTAGGGTATGGATTATGCTTCTCATCATGAGTTTGTAAGTGTTTTTCATCAAAACTTTGAATGAATGGTTGTTGATTTAATATCTTGCATACATTGTTAATCTTGTTATTATGTTTCAATCATTGAAACCCTAGGGGAGCCAACACACAAGTAGGTCATGGCTTCATGTCCCCATGATAAACGCTATAGCCATTTGATTTGAGGAAGGTTTAGCCTAGATATAGCTACACTAGACTTCCTCTATCTTGAGTTAGTTTTGAGCAATAAATTGAAGAAAGAAGGCATCCTAGGCCTAATTTGTTTTTACACCTAGGGTTTACTTCTAGGGTTTTGAAAAGCCTTGTATCTAAGCAACACTTTTCAGCCAGCGATTGTGTCCATAAGCTAGTCGCTTTTTCCAAAGGAGTCTTAAGGAAAAGAAGAGGAAGCATTAGGCCCAGCTTTAGCTAATACACCTGCGTAAGTCTTTTCTTCTTAGGGTTTTAGGATTTGGTGGCTCACATAGCAACACTATCAAACCCTAACCCTCTTGTCCTTAAGTTTAAAGTTGTCCAAGCCATTAGTTTCACTTCAATTGACTCCATTAACCCAAGGCACTAGTCTGCAGATACTCTTGAGCTTGTTTATCCCCAAACTCTCTTTCAAACACTCTTTATTTGAAACCCTAACTAACCTAGCTGCCTAACCCTAGCTGCTGATTTTATTTTGCAACCTCAATATTGATAACGCCCAAAATTCTTTCTAACCTTGTTCAAGTGTAAAGGGCTTTGATTTGTTTGGCATTGAAGTGTAGAGTATTTTTATTGGCTTAGTGTGCAAACATTCCACTTCCTTGCCTACATAACTAAACTTAATTAGGGCTAACATCGCTTTTATAACAAGATAACAATATAGGTGACGCCAACACCTTTTGATCTCTTGCTTTTGCTTGCAATGTTGTGACATTTGTCATTCATTTTGATAGACTTTTGCTTCATTGATTGCCATCTATAAACTTGTTTGAGCAAAGCATTGTGCTCTTTTGCATTTCAAAATAACCGACACTAGGTCACCACCCCATTTTCTCAGATTTGTGACGCACAGCTAAACATATATATATAAGGAGCAGATTTGTATTGTGATAATATAAAGGACTTGATTTACACATTGAATGCCAATATCTTTGTGTATTTATTGAAGCATATGTTATTTATCTTTGTTTAGTAATCATTGATTTCGTCAACAATTACATCTAATCATTGCTCATATGTATATTTGAGGATAGTCATTGGTATTATGAAGTACTTCAACCCACCGCAAGCACATTTTCTAGCTTTGTTTGTCTTGTCTCGCAAAGAGGTGCATCACCAATGGAACATCCCCTTTGACTATCTCATCCTTGGTTAACTGCGGAAAGGGATCTTTAACTTGGTCCATTACCCCTCGATGAGCCTCGTATAATTACATAGGGATGTCTCCCTTTGGACTAGCCATCCTAAAATAGAAAGAGCAACTTTAACGTAGGTGACGCTGGTGTGGGGAAGTTCTTGTTACGCCATTTTGAAGCCTTGACTCGAGCTACTAAAACCCTTCCTACAACCGCGATAACATTTTGGCACCGCTGTCGAACACCGAGTATACCTTCCTCAACTTAATACCCTTTGCAAGCCTGCCTGCAAACTTTTTGTAAGCTTAATTGACTCCACCACGCTCTCTATTTCTTTGGTAGTTTCAAGAAACCATTCAAGTGACTCCACAAAACAAAAGAGGTACAATAACCCTCCTCTAACCTTCAAAAGGAAGCCTCCCACTAATTCACCGTTGTCACTCTTTTGAAAGAGACTTCCTTTAAACATGTCCGGCTCAACCTCCACTACTACAAACCCCGCCAATAATTAAAGACAATGGTCTTCTAACTTGTTCAAGCCTTTAGACATGTCACTATACCTGGTTACCCTAGAAAATTCCACCTAAGTAAGAAAAGTGGTTGCCTAAGTTTTCCCAAGATTGATGCTATTGGTGTTGAAGAACACATGAGTAGCTTCGGGGCATTCTTCCCAGCCTTCACCCTATACGTGATGATGCTGAAGACTTGGTCATGAAGCTCTTTTCAGCCTACACTTTTATGACAAGAAGACGTTGGTATCTTGGCCCACCTGATGGAAGCATTAAAATCATGGACAAACTTGAAGAAATTCTTCTCAAAAGGTGGAGCATCAAAGAAGACCCAAACATGCCGTTGACCCGACTGTATGAGATTGCCAAACGTGAAAATGAATCAATAAGAGATTTTCATACCAGATTTGAAGTCGCGACTCAGCGAGTCCCTCCAAGCCATCAACCGAAAGATGATTAGTTGTGCATATTTATACTAGATCTTTCAATGGCCGGCTAGGGTATCTCCTCAGAGACAAAAATCCTCACCCATCAAGAAGCTCAAGAAATTGCAAACCAAAAATTGAAGGAAATCTTTTGTCAACCAAGATTGAGCCTTTACCAACCCCGTGAGGGAAGATAGATGTCAAGCAGAAAAAAGTACACAACGCTGAGCTTGCTTCGGATTTGTGCACCAGTGTTAGTAAGCTACAAGCTTCAGTAGTTAGCATCATGAAGAATCAAGAGGAAATGATGAACCTGATCGCGGAGACTTGAAAGGTCCCGTGACCTAGGCACCTAGACCTCCTTTCAAGGGCCAATTTCAAAGGGGAAATCAAAATTACAAACCAAGAATGACGAAGTCCCAAATACTTTGGCATCTGCAAATGTTGTTGATGAGAATCCCTGGTGTCTAGAATGCGTTGAAGCACATTGGGAAGATGAGGTCCATACAATGCCGACCAACAACAAGTCAATGCATTTGACTTTTTCTCAGAATGCCCTCAAATAAATATTACTATCGAAGAGCATCAACAAGCCCCCGGCGAGCAACACGAGCAAGAAGGTTAGCAATAATCAACAACTTGGACCCGTGACCACGAGAAGCTAAAAAGCAAGAAATCCAGGTTTATCGGAGAAGGAACCCAAGCCGATCAACAAGTAATCAAACAAGCAATTCTCGCTCCTCCTCCTAAGAAGCCCAAAGCCGATAAGATTGCTCTTGATTTTGATTTTGAAGGGGCTTTGGAAAAAAATGCATGTGAATGTTCCTCCGAAGGAAGCCATCAAAATACCAACGATCAAAGAACACTTCAACAACTTCCTTGCAGAACACATGAACCTCGAGGACCCCCCAATTATGTCATAGCAAATCATTTCAGGATCCAATACGGTGATAATCCTCCCTTCTTGATGACTCTTGCAATGAACAACAAATATCTCAACAATTGCATGCTAGATACGTGTTGGAGCCAATATGATGTCTCTCAAGGTTATGCAGCAAATTGGCCTTAAGGTAACCCAGCCTTATAGAAATGTTTGTGGATTTGAATCCAAATTTATACCCACACATGTGTGATTGAGAACATTGAAGTATGACTAAAAGGAATTTCCCCGAGAAGATAGTTTACATAGACATAATAGTCGTTGATGTCCCCGATGTGTGGGGAATGCTTTTGTCTAGAAATTTTGGTGCAATGATAGGAGGGTATCTTGAGATGGGTCTCACCTTTTATGATTACCTGAAGGATGGGACAACTGGAATATTACTCAACGTAATTAATCGGGACCGAACTCATATGTGCATGATGTTGCCCCTGCAAAAAAGTGAACAGCAGAAAGATGTGATACTAACTCTTCAAGAATATTCTCCGTAAGACATGCCCTTTGCTACGGAAGAAGAGTTTGACCATATTGAATGGCCCAAGAAAGAAGAATACCAAAGAACTTCTAGACCAATTTCAGAATAAAGAAGTGGGACGGTCAAGATATTGAAGAGACCAAAAGGTGAAGATGATGTTTAGATACATCCATCCCATCAAGATGAATTTGTTCGTATTCCCAATTCCTCCCTCAAGACAATACACCGGAGTGATACAAGATGAAAGACGCAAGATCCTAAAATACAAGGAAGGAGAGTTAGTGTGGATGTGGGATATACGTAGCGAGAGCCTACTTTCACTGTAAAAGGAAGTACTCAGTCATGGCTCTGACCCTTCAAGGTCGGAACGAACGATAACTCTTATTATTTGTCCATCTTAGAAGGAAGAAGCCCATTGCCCATTAGTGGACGCCTCAAACCCCACCGTGGTGGTGGGACATGATCCTGACAAGCAAGTATCCACTTCCGTGTATTATACAGCATTGTTTGATTTCTATTACAAATGCATCTTGTTTGTTTTATCGCTTATATGCACATTTCTACCGCCTTATATGCACATTTATCATGTATACGCTTATTGTTTTACGGGCAGCGGCACAATACCACCCCATCTTTGGTCGCTGATGCCCTTTGTCGAGACTGAGAAGGTCACAGGTCTACGCCAGAGATTGCCGAGGTTCTCATACGCTTTGCAGTCAGCGCATGTCCCCGAAGTTGGAGCCAGATGTTATCCCATATCTAGGGATAATTAGGAGACCATGTCTCGAGGGCCACATGGTACTAGACATGGAGAACCGAGAACAGGAGCTGATTTCTGAGTACACCGAGGGCCCATCTTCTTCTTCTCACCCAACTTTGTCCTCGGCCGCCAGTACTAACTTCCATCACTACCGGCCTGGTTTGCATCAGAGGACTCTTTGCTCCATGAGGTAATTGGTCCGAGGTATCATGGTATCTATCAGATTTGATCATTATAACCTTCTTATGTATGCATTAGGTTCCTTTCATTTCAAATGATCGGCTTGCATCTTACACTAATCCTCTCGACCATTGTTGGGGTGGGATTGATGGGGCAACTTAGAAAGCCAAGATTCATGGTTTTGGTTAGCCACCAAGGGGCTTTGTTATCATCTCAATTATCTATCACTTTTCATCTTGGCAATTCCTCGCCATCCATCCCATTCCCTAGTCCGACCATTAGATGACCTTCCGGTACATCTTGTCTTGTGGGGAAGAAGGGGCTAGAGGCCAAGAAGGTAAAAAGGCACCGGTAAAAGATGTTTCATAGAAAATGAAAACCTAGAGATGCTTTACCCAAGGGATCCCCCGGTGAAGGCAATAAAAAGCTCGATAAGAAACTAAGGGACCCTAAGAAAAAATGAAATAAATAAATGCAAGACCTAAAATCCAAGAGGATGGGAGGTATCATCACGAAATGCCCATTATGGTCATAGGTATTTAGTAGTATGACATTGCCACCATCTCGTCACCAAACCAGTAAGTGTTGATCTTTGGTTGCATGGCCAAAGCGAAAGGGGTTCCATCACGAGCCAACCTTCTCATTTCTCGCTAAGATACTAGTGGGTAACGCTGCCACCGCCACCAAGCCAAGTGCTGTCCTCTGGCCAAATCTTGTAGTAAAAAATAATAAAATAAATATAAGGCAAATAAGGGCTGGAAAAAACGCATCCATGACGGGCACAACTCACCCCCTACAAAGGCACACACAGACAAAACCGGACCCGACTATGACTAGACATCCCTAAAACCACGTCACCACATTACACATGGCTTGAATGATCCTTTGAGGAACTTACCATTTCTTGTGGGTAATAGCCCAATAGGTGGTCTTGTTGGTTTCCCTTAGCTTTGTATAGTGGTCCGTGTAATATCTTTGAGCTATTAGGATGAATTGTTAGGATTTCGCATATGTTTGATAAATTTAATGATGAGATATGATTTACATTGCCATGAAACGGGACCGAAGCCCATGGAGGGCTGAAGTTTTGATGTGCGTGACCATACCGACTCGACAAAAACAAAAGGATCGGCACATGGGGAGATGATTAGTTCGACTCTCCGCTACCGGAGCCATCGTGTGGTTGCTGGTATGCAGCGTGATTGTGGTTATGATTACCCTGCACAAAGAAGAAGAAGAACGCTTCATCGACGTTTTGGCGTAGACCTGTATTTCCATGGGGATCAACCCCTGCGATGGACGCGGGACCTTGATGGATAGGGACGCCACCCAGACTAGTCGGATGTTTTCTCGAGCATAGCGCAGGCCGGGCCTTCAAGTAACACATAGCAGTTGCAAGAGCCCCGCGAGGGGCCAACGCCCGCCATCGATGATGATTTTTCCTTAGCAATAATCGCCTCTAAAGGCTCACGCTCCATTTTCTCGGGCCATTTTTGGCATTTTAGCATGTAAAGACAAATGATTAGATGTTGTAATGGCAGCCTTGTCGGCTGTTTTGATGACCTTATTTTGTTAATTGAAGGTCATGAGAATCATATATTGAGGACGCTAATTCTCATTTGATCATAACACAACCGCTCTCTTGGAGAGATATCTTCTAGCTCTTGTCTTGGTTACTTTATTCTTTTGGAGTGAGGCGCAACCTTTTGGAGGACTATTCTTTGGCATGGTGCTATTTATCATTGAAGGTTTACAACTAGGGTATGGATTATGCTTCATCATGAGTTTGTAGTGTTTCTTTTCATCAAAACTTCTTGAATGAATGGTTGTTGATTTAATATCTTTCATACATTGTTATCTGTTATTATTTGCTTAATTCTGAAAACCCTAGGGAGCCAACACACAAGTAGGTCGCGCTTCATGTCCCCATGATAAAAATCTTATAGCCATTTGATTTGAGAAGGTTTTAGCCTAGCCATAGCTACTAATCTGTATCTCCTCTTCATCTTGAGTTAGTTTTGGAGCAATGTGATTGAAGAAAGAAGGCGTCCTAGGCCTAATTTTTTTACACCTAGGGTTTACTTCTAGGGTTTTGAAAAAGCCTTGTATCTAAAACACTTTTCAGCCATAGATTTGTGTCCATAAGCTGTCCTTTTGCCACAAAGGAGTCTTAAGGAAAGAAGAGGGAAGCTTTTAGGCCTAGCTTAGCTACACACCTTAAGTAAGTCTTTCTTCTTAGGGTTTTAGGATTTGGTGGCCTCTAAGCATAGCAACAATTATCAAACCCTAACCCTTTGTCCTTAAGTTTGTTGTCCAAGCCATTAGTTTCACTTCAATTGACTCCATTAACCCAAGGCACTAGTCTAGAGATAATTTTGAGCTGTTTATCCTTAAACTCTCTTTCAAACACTTTTATTTGAAACCCAACTAACCTAGCCTTAACCCTAGCTGATTTTACTAACCCCAATATTGATAACGTCCAGCCTCCTTCTAACCCTTGTTCAAGTGTAAAAAGCTGTGATTTGTTTGGCATTAAAGTGTAGAGTATTTTTATTGGCTTAGTGTGCAAACGTTCCACTTCCTTGCCTACATAACTAAACTTAATTAGGGCTAACATCAGTTTATAACATAAATAATATAGGTGACGCCACACCTTTTTGATCTCTTTGTTTTGCAACGCTAGACATTTGTCATCTCATTTGATATATTTTGAGCCATTGATTACATCTATAAACTTGTTTAATAAAACGTTTTGCTCTTTTCGTCTTTCAAAAATAACTCATCACTAGGGTCGACGTCAATTCTATTTTCTCAGATTTGTGATCTAAAGAACATATATATATATATATATATATATATGAGTAGATTTGCATTGTGATAATATAAAGGACTTGATTTCATGCATTGAATGCCATTATCTTCTTTGTACCTTTATTGAAGAAGTGATATAAGATATTTATCTTTGTTTAATAATCATTGACTTCGGGCTAATAATTACATCTAATCATTGCTCATATGTATATTTGAGGATAGCCATTGATATTATGAAGTACTAACCCACTGCAAGCACATTTTCTAGCTTTGTTTGTCTTAGAGCCCTGCAAGAAGCGTTCCTCATCGCTGAACATCTTTGACTATCTCTATCCTGCGCATCCGAAAGGGATTCTTTAACTTGGTCCATTACCCCGTAGCCCCTTCTCGTAAACCCAGACATAGGGATGTCTCCCTTTGGACTAGCCATCCTAAATAGAAAGAGCCCCCATCGAGGTAGTGACAGCAGGGGAAGCTCCTGTTACGTCGGTTTTAAGCTCTGACTCAAGCTACTTAAAACCCTTCCTACAAACCGCGGCGATAACACGCACTGCTGGGTTGAGGAACGGCGCATCGATTCAACAATGCTAAGTAACTATACCAAAAGAAGATAAGAATAATGGACAAAAGGCATAACATGAAACTCAATGGAAAGAAAGCTAGAAACCAAGTAAGAAGAGATCTAAGATCGACAAGTTGTAGAAGGTTTCAGAGGGAACCTCGTAGAAGGAAAAATTTGTAAAATTGGAGCTTCGCTGGGATAATAGAACAACGCCACATGGAAATTCATGGAGAAGAAATATAGTCGTTGAGACCAATATAACCATTCGATCAATCCCCCAAATGGGTAGAAAGGAAATTATGGTTCGCCACTAGACCGTTGGACTGCGTCGTAATGGACAGAAAAGATTTAATGAAGGATTCTCTCCCGTTGCAAGAGATTTGTTGCAAAGTTATCTATTTATCCTATTGCGCCATACATCGAGAAAATTTTTTATAACCATGAACCTGAGCATGCGGACTTGTTTATTTTACATAGTGATCATTGCTTTATTTCCCTCTATTCCATTGCAATGTCTAAGTTACTCCTCAAACCCAAAGATTTCCAACACTGAGCGTGTATATCGGACGAGTTCAAGATCAAACAGAGGGCTGTCAACAATTTCTTATCGAACTCATCAACGAAAGAGTCATTTCACGTCTAGTAGGTGTACAAGCATCATCAACGAGATCGCAGTTTCCTCCGTCGACTACTGCTGATCGGGCCATCCCGGAATTTCATCAAGAGAAGAGAACCAAGCATAACATGACCTAGCAAACGCGGATTCCATCCATGCTCCGCTTAATTCCATCCCACTGGACCGAATGGTGAATCATGATAGTGTGCCAAGAGACCTCGAAAATATTATGGTCATCACAAGCATCTCGCGATACACGCAGTTCGAGTAGAGAAGGATAAGATCACGTCATGGAAGTTCAACAACTTCAACCTCGATCAAAGATCTATGGTATGCTCGCTTCCATACAATTACCTAACTAGAACAAAAGGGAATAACTCAAATATCCCTCACCGCGGGATCTATGAACCTCGTGATAGTCCACCCTCATCAATGTCGTGAATATTCCTCACTTCGGAAGGCACAAAGAAGTCAACGCCTGTGTCAAGTTTCTATTTTCATGTTAGCATGGAAGATACTTATGGCTAGACCGTTGCATTCTAGTTGACCCAACATTGACCCACATGATCATAGGGCTGAGTATGCAATGCGGACCTACCGCTAGACTTTATCTAGAAAAACTACATCAATAATAATTCAGCACATAAATCAAGGATACATATGGCTTATTATCAGAAGGGGAACAAGATACAAGGTAGCTTCCATCCAGTGTGGCAAAGCATACCACATGTCAACTTATAGCTAAAAATTTAGTAAGGAAGAACAAAACTAATTCCACGAGGTCATCGCTTTTGTCAGTTAATTCACGTGGAAGTAAAAGGAAGGTCACGATGAACCGGGTGAAGTACCTAGTTAACTAGTTGGAACTAGATTGCCGAGAAGCATAGTATCAGGGTTATGAATTTCATTTCAGCTGGCTCCTGGTCCTCATTGCATTTGTTTCCTAGAAGATGCTGGAAGGAGAGACCTTCCTCGACATAGAGTTGTTTGAACTGCTTGCCGTGAAGTTCGTTGCCCTGTGGTATTCCACTAATATGAACCAACAGTGGCAGTAAAACGTTGTGTTTCATACATACTACCTCCAGCTAAAGAAAGCCATTGAAGATGAGCCTCGCATGACTCCGAACACCCTACAGAATTTTCGACCACTAACGAAGTTTAGCACAGATCGAGACTTTATCTACATTACAATGGGAGCAGATGAACATAAACAATAGCTTCAGTCATATTACAAACTCACAGAAGAATACCTTGAGGAGATCACCAAGGAATGGTCTGCTAACCTCCTTATCCCCGCCAACCTGGCAGAGATATCTGATATTGAAAGCCTAGAGGACACTCATAAAGAACATAATACACCTGGAACCAGCAGGCAGAAGAAGACTGAGGATGTCAAAAACTTAAGCAGCACCTCAGGGAATATTTCTTCCATGTCACCTGACTGAGAGGGTGGTGATGAAGTAGAATCTGAATAGAGACTAGGAAAAGTAACACCGCCCATAGACGAGGTTGACCCTTTGAAGAAGAGGAAGGTTTCCCCCTCAAAACCTTCTTCCTGGAAGAAATCGAAAGCCTCCACGAGAAAGATGTGGACTGTCCTCACCTCTGATGACTTTGACTTCATCATAGCATCCCTGAACAGTGCTTCACTAGAGATATCAGAGAAACAAGGAGCAAAGTAGGAAGAAATGTATGATAGGATTGAAGTCAAGATCCGAGGGGTACAACAAACCCTTCAGTCAAGCCACACAGTCTCCACTACGCCTCTTCCATTGGGGGAACCAGAGATGGGAGATGAGCCAACCCAACTCCACCGACTAGCTGATACAGTCGAAGCTCGCCTTCGACGAGCACAAGAGGAAATAGAACAAGCCACCCAAGCTTTGACGCAATTACAAGGAGTACTTGTAGAGAATCATCGAGCTATAGAACAGGAAAATATTGTTCTCCAAGCAAAGTTTGATGAAGAAAAAGAAAAACTACAGCAAGGAAAAGAACAGTTTCTCGCAAAGCAACTCGAAGTGAAAGAAGCGGTCAACATAGCACTTCATTCTATGATAGTTGTAGAAATAAAGGCAGAGGATTGAGTCATGCAGGAAGTAGAGAAGCTCACAGAAGTTATCCAACAACTACAACAACACATCATAGACTTAGAGCTCCACACAGTGCCCGAGACCCCACAGGATGCAAGGGATCAAAGAGAAGCCACTGCTCGAAGCGTAGTTGAGAGAATAAAAGCCCTTGATATGGAATGTAAGAAACTCACTGATCGCAATGCCGAGACCTATGAACAACTCACTGAGAATCCAGAACTGAAGGCACTGGAGTTGCAGCTCTAAGAGGAAAAGCATCAAGCCGAAACGATACAAGAACAGTTGAAGCCTCTATCAGTTGTGGAAAGAATGAAGCGATCCAAGGAGTAGTGCACTGCCCAACAACAGATCCACACTATCCAGAGAAGAGTTATGGAAGTAACTCAGAGGCTCCAACTTGTATAAGATAAGGCTTACCAATTGTTTACAGAGGTCAAAGGCCGAGGAGAAGAGCTGGATCAGGTTGTCACTGCAGCCGAACAAGGCCTGGAGGGACCTGTGAATGACATAGTCATCCAAGAGTTTGTTGAACAAGAGGCCATAGCACAACAACAAGTCAAAGTAGCTCCAGCCAAGATCGATTCTTTCGAGGTAGAACTACCTAGATCAGAGTGACTCGGGATGAGTCACAGGTGAGTGTTGGGGGCCTGTTGGCCCTTGACCAAGTTTTTGGAAATCGTTGGTCAAGTTTGACCTATTTTGGGGACTTTGATAGMTTTTCAAAGGAGGAGCGCAAGACAAAGTAGAGATCACGGGATCTCATCTCCTTTTGGTGATTTGGGATTATGTAACGGGTATGGGATGCCGACCCACAGGTTTACCCATGTTTAGGCATATTTTGTAAAGTATAAATAGATGCTAAGGCGATGTAGTGAATATAGATATAGGAGAGTTACGAATGGATAAGTGTTAGATCTATGTGATTGAAGGATTGTAAGTGCTCTATGCATACTGTGTGAGACTTGCATAGTTAAATACAAGTAATTTTAATAAGTCTTGGTGTTGTACCCTAGCTCGGAGAAGGAGGATCTGGCGGAGTGCGCGTAGATCTCTTGTCTTCCGTGGAGTAGTATTTTGATGCTATGTGCATGTAAGAAGCTTGACAAAGATAATAAAGAAGAAGAGTTGGTGGACGTAGCCCCAGGGTGGGGGTGAACCACGTATATGTTGTGTTACGCTACTCTGTGAAATGTGTTGATGTGTTTATGTCTTTACTTGCAAAGTGATTTGATATAGATAGATAGATTTGTTTATGCTTTGTGCTAATGATGTATATGGATGTAGATATGACCTATGTGAATGTGCTTAGTGCTTGAATCTGCTAGATCTAAACGACCTCTCTATGATAAGTGCTTAGATACATCAGATCTGGATGAATGATGTGATGCTCTATTTTATTTGTGAAGTAGATAGTGGTTAAATATTGATGAACTGTCAGTGCTAAGTGCTCTGCTAAGTATTACAATCACATATCTTTGTCCCAGCTAAGGTTGAAAACACCTGAGTCCTGCAACCACTCATGCCTCTACCTCGGGTGAGACTTAATCTTCTTCACAGGTGTATTCGAAAGGGCCGACAGTTAGGGTTTTGTTGGTGTGTTGTTGTAGCGTTGAACCATGGGTCTACCCATTGTGCCAACAAACTCCACTGTGGAACTCCCACAATATGTCTTGTCTTTCATGGTCCAAGACACACCTCCTGAGGATACTATCTAGGCCCAACTTATACAATTTCCCCACAATCAATTAATAGTCCGTTGCTCGAACCACCATATGGCGTTTCTAATTTGCAGAGTATGTTTCTAGGCATGCCCATGTGCTTCAGAAGACAACGATGTCTTCCAGGTATTCTGGTACGGCCTCAACTCAGAACAGGTCTACATCTAGGAGTTGATCATCGAATGTTGCATCACTTTCTCCTGACTCTAATATAGATAGGTGATCAGGGCCCACATTGCATCTTCCAGGTTTGATGATCAACTCAAACAAAAGTTCCTGAAACAGTAACAACCATCGACAAATCCTTCCTTCCAAGACAGGCTTGTCAACTAGATATTTTAACGCAGAATGATCAGTGAAAAATTTAAAATGAGAGCCTAACAAGTAATGTCTAAACTTTTGTAGAGCGTAAATCATAGCTAAACCCTCCATTTTTGTGGTTTTATAGTTTCACTCAGCTTGCAACAACTGCCTGCTAGCAAAGTAGATGGGATGATCCATGGATCCTTCTCCTGGTTACACTAAGATGGCTCCTAGGGAAATACCTGATGCATCCACGTGCACATGAAATTCGTTTTCCCAGTTCGTAAATATAAGAATAGGTGTTGTGTTGAGATTTTCCTTCAGGATGTCGAATTCTTTATCACACTCTGGTGTCTAGTGGAACACTTCTGACTTATTTAGTAGATTTTCCCGGGGTGCAGTAATGTTTGGATACCTTCTGATAAACCTGCAATAGTACCCTATGTGCCCCAACATGGAACACAATTGTTTGGTGCTTGTAGGTGGTGGAATGTTCACAATGACCGCAACTTTGGCTGGGTCTACCAATACTCCTTCTCGACATACTATGTGGCCTAATAGATTTCCATGCGACACACAGAAGATACACTTTCTGAGGTTCAAATATATCTACAATTCCCTACATCTATAAAAAATAAGACATAGTAGCGCTACATGTTCCTTGAGAAGACTATATACCGTCCAATCATCCATATAAACTTCTATGAATTTGTGAATAAATTCTCGAAATGTTGCTATTACAATATGGGAAAAACCTACAGGGGTGTTCTTTAGGCCGAAGGGCATCACATTGTATGCAAATGACCCCCATTCTATTATGAATGTGGTATTTCTTTTATCTTCATCTGCGATTCTCATTTGGTGATACCCCAAAAATCCATCTGTAAATGAGTAAGATTCTTTCCCCAACACCTGTTCTAGCACCTCATCAGTAAAAGGTGTTGGAAAAGGGTCATGCACACAGGTAGAGTTAAGACTTCTATAGTCTACACATACCCTAATGTTCTCTGTGCCTTTATTGCTATAGATCACTATGGGGCTAACCCGTTTTGCTTCCTCAACTGGAAAAATAAGTCCATCCTCGAGCATCTTGTATATTTCCCTCTTAAACTTCTCTTTCACCCTAGGGTTAAGACAATATGTTCTATGCCTTACCGGTTTTGATCTTCATTTTAGTTCAATTTTCATCTCTCCCATAGCTCCTTTAATCCCTTTTACCTCTGAAAAATTCTTTGGGAATAATTCCTCATACTCCTGCAACAGGATATATATTTCTTGGCTAATTTCTTCATCCCAGTAATCTCCTACTATAGCTATCTTGGGTTTCTCTGTAGTTCCTATGTTGAATTTCACAACTTCAATAGATGATTGTAAGAACTATTTGTTTGGAGGGGAATGGTGTTTTGGATTTCTTTTCTTCCTTTTGTTTCCTTAATGCTAAGTTTCGCATTTTTTCTAGATCATCCAGGTTTTCCAAATCCTTCTCAATCTTATAGAATTCTATAGGTGTCTTTTCCGTGTCTAGGTGAAGGTTAGACTGAAGCACTTGACTATTCTTTGCACATACCACTGGGTCTGATTTCCATTCACCAACATCGGTAAAAAGGAATTTTTTAATTCTTTGTAGGACTATCTTAAGCTCAAGGTACTTACTTGTAAAAGAGAAGTCCTTGCAAAATTGGTCTGCTGACATTTGCAAATTGTTGGTAGGACATCTGCGAATTGTTGGTCTGTCTTTTGGTCTCTTCATGGATGTACCAAGCTTTCAAAATTGGACGTAGCGAATGAGGAAATACTTGAACCCACAAGCGAGATGGTATTTCTACAACTTGCCACTACTTCATGCATTGTTCAATATGTGTTTTAGGATCAAAATGTCCATTGAATAGTTGCACAACATGGAAATCCATTTGCATCTCTGATTTCAGTTGCTCCTTCTCTTGAAATCCATATTAGATAGCTTGCTTCCCATCCTCCCAGTTCTTAATCAAGGCTTTGTGACTAGCCCACCATCTAGCAAGGGTGTCCTGGAGGGCTAATTCCATAACTAAAATCCTTTGATCCTCCGCTATATTTTCTTCCATGCTAACTAGAAAATTGTCAAGTTATGAGGTACCATCGTATATCAGATGTTCTATGACCTCGGTTCCAACCCATCTAGATGCTCTGATAGTTGTGCATCTCCTTGGAAATATTTCATATGAACCTCACTACCAACTATCGAATGCTAGTTCTAAATATTCATCTGTCGATTGTATGCTCCTCCAACTCAATGATCCATCAGGAGTAGGATTTATGTAGTCTTGTCTCATTCTTCTTGTAGCAACGTATAACTGATCCAAATATTCTCCTTCCATATTTTTTTCTGTTGGCTCCGTATACTGAGGGACTACATACGGATCCAAGGGTTGAACTACTTTAATTTCGTCTACTTTGAATGTCATAGTATCCCTCTTTAGGTCAATAACAACATAATTATCATAGGCCCGGTCAATATCAAATAGTGCAGGATAAGGGTCCTTATCCCCCATGATTTTGTTCACCTCAAATTCAGCCACAGTCTTCACTCCCGCAGCATCTATCTCCACATTCTCCAGTCTTCCTATTGGAAAAATACAATATTGATTGGCCATTCTTAACTGGATTGGGGAATATGTCAACTGGGGTTTTCCTGAAACTTCCCAAGTATTTTTAGGTAGTATGTTAAAATCAGATCCTAGATCTAACATAACATCTTCAATCTCAAACTCATCTAGCTGGGATGTTAATATAAACTCTTTCCCATACCGTATTTTCCTTCTTTTCACTCTCTGAGTATTCTTCTCGGAAAGATTGGTCATTATTCGAGTTTATGGAGATTATTCGGTTCCTAGGACTAGATACAGGGAATTGCAAAACTTTTCTATCAGTTGGTCATTCCCAATAATATAAAAAAATTACTGAAACCAATGGTCAACTACATTTTGTGACTGTTTGGGTTGTCTTATCGAGACTATGGGGTTTCAGGGTGAAGGGGGTGAAGTAGGAACTTGCGCAATCTTAGGATAAATGATAGGATGAGGGGGGTTTTCTTCCATCTCTGGGGCATGCATACTCTGGAATACTTCTATTGCATTTTTAAAGAATAAATTTTGTTTCAGAGGGTCATACATGTCCTCCTTAGGCGCTACTTTCTAGATCTGAGGAATATTATCAACATCTGTGTCGGTCTTGGATCCTCCTCGAGTAACGATGTTAATGTTAGGTAGCTTCCCTTTAATGAATCTCTTTATCTCCGAGCTTATATTATTAGTTCCTCATTGACATACCCGATCTTCCCATTTCGCAATTATCTCTAGGCAATCTTCAATTGCGTGCCTATTGGTTCTGTAGTGAGAGCACCATGGTAGCCTCGGATGAGGATAATCCCTAGCCATGTAACCTTGCTCATCAAAATTGTAACATATACTTATTCCTCTTCCCCCAGTTCTTCCTCCTCTGAATTCTCCTCCAGCTCCACCTCCTCGACCTCTTCCCGGTCCCTGAGGGCTTTCATTCACCCAGAATGATGTTCAATCCAGTCTGTCCGCAAGTGCATCCAACGATCTACACTGATTGGTAGTATGCATGGTATATGTGTAGAACCTACAATGTACAATATTCGGTATTGTTGAATACTTCTGAATAATGGGGCACTATCTTGGCCCATGCCCATGAATTCGACAGATCTCGCAATACTTGACTACCGACGATGCTTGATTACCTGGAAAAGCATGATACGGGGTTGGGGTATGGAATGGTGAATTCACGGATACTTGCACAACTCCTCCCATGAGTCCTGGTGAGGGTCTCATCGAATTATGAGGAGGTCCCATTCCCCTCATACGTGGACATTCATTCACTAGATGTCCCTCTGTGTAGCATCTGGTACACCAGACTTGTGGTCATCCTAGTCTTGGTATCATCAATTATTGAATCTTCTCTATCAGTGTCGATATTTTTCCTTGTAGTTGCGCCAAATTTGCATCTGTTAGGGGTTTGGTCACTCTCAGGCTCCTTGGATATCCTTCCATGGATTTAATCTTCATTGATTGTTCCAAGGAATCTATCAAAGTGGTTATCTGTTGTTGCATTAACGAAATTTGTGTCAGAGGTAGCAATCCCTGGATATACCATTCTCTTTGATGATCCTCATGAATTGGATGCGCTAAAATCCCTATAGCATCTTTAAACTTTTGACTATATTCCCAGGATGATTCACCTTCCCTCTGCTAAATTTCATGCAACTCAGACAGACATTGTTGTTCGAACTGAGGTAGCTTAAACTCCACTATGAATTTTATCCATACTTGGCCAAGTGTGAATGCTTGTCCTTGCGCTCCTGGCACTCCTGGCTCAATAGACTTCATGTACCATTTGGGAGAATGACCTCTCAAGGTAGTTTGGAACTCGACCAATTTATTTGCTTCTAGGCTCCCTCTGGACCTCCAAATTGCTTCGCATAGGAACCAATGGTTCTCAACATCCTCATCTCTCTTATCCATA
Organism: Picea sitchensis; assembly: GCA_010110895.2. NCBI lineage: Eukaryota > Viridiplantae > Streptophyta > Pinopsida > Pinales > Pinaceae > Picea > Picea sitchensis. The sequence goes on from SNQJ01S0087285.1 coordinate 45,744, forward strand.
ATTTTGGGTATTGAGCAATCAAACCTCCCGCATTACCAACCATCGCTAATCTTACTGCTCCTATCAAAATAAAACCTGATGGTCCTGGTTGAGATCTACCAGAGGATCCCAATATCCTCCTCCTATTCTCACTTACCGGTTGTGACTGACTAACTTACTGTAATGAAACAAGAATAACATAAGGTAGTATATAATTTACCACTTGTATAGAAGACACTTAGGGTATGGGTGATTCGGGGTTGGTGCCACTAGCTTCGAGGCGAGTTTATTTGATTTGGGGGGTCTCATTCTCATCCTCTGAAGCGATCTCTTTAGTCAGATTCCTGATCTTTCCTGGTATCGGGGCTGAATCTTCTCTTTCTCTTAGAATATCCATGTCAACTTCCATTTCCCATGCTTCTACACCTTCTTATTCTTGTCCACCCTCTTGGGGACTTCTTTCTCTTTGTGCTTCTCTCTCACTTAATATTTGACTAGCCAAACTTTCTTGTCTTCTCATGTTTCACAACTCTTCCTTCTATCCTTCCTCGAATTATACTAGTCTGAATTATTTCCACAAATTCTCAGACTGTTTCACTGCTTTATTTATCTTACCGCGCCACCACTTCTCAACTATGGCGGATATTTTCAAGGCTCACTCATCCCTTGAGCCCATTTATTTCTACTCCCTCGTTTGTCAAAGAACCGTCTCCCCTCTTTCAGGCCATGATTCCACCCCAAACTTGCCCCACCCCAAGCGAGGGTGTTTAGGCTTCCATCTAGGTCAGGGACATAGTCAACATCCCCTACTTCATCAAGAAAACCTTAATCCACAGGGGGATTTCTCTCAATAGTATTCCCCTTGCGTCTTTCTTGAAATCCGTTTATACCCATGAAAAATATTGATGGTTCTCAGCTGCAAATTCAATAACTTATCCTTCCAATGTTGTATTAACCCATAAATTGATCGCTCGCATTACCAGATGATCCAGCCAATGAAGCGCTGCAATTTTTTATGTATCGCAAGAACATATCTTGTTGACTCATTCTTGGAATTCCAAAGATTCTTGGAGACTATCTATCCAGTGGAAAATTTCTTCCGGAAACTTAACCCAGAATATATCGTACTGGTCACTGAATATTTCTGAGTAAAATACAACTTCTCGTGTATCTTTCACATCTTTTCCTAGTAGCTCTACTTCTTTCCATATGACAGAATCACAATTTTTATCCCACCACTAGTGAATATCAGATCAGTGAATCCGTGGAAGCATTCTCCCTACAGGTTCCCTTTTAACGCATGTCCTGATAAGAAAACCAATATGTTGGCATGAAGTTGATCAGACTAGGGTTCTTCTTATGTTACCAACAAAAGGTACCGAGTAGTCTAGAGCGCTGGAATTTTCATCTTCTCTGGAGAGAATAAGTCTCACCCGAAGCGCAACCAAGACAAGAAGATAGAGAAGGGTAAGGAGAATACTTAGGTAGATCTCCAGAATATTCAAGATTCACCATAATCTTGCGCAAGATGAACTAACAAAGAGAAGATATGAACCCATTCATAACTAATAACAAAGACAATAGATTCGCGACAACATTTGTGAACAAATATAACACAATGATATTATCAGACATGAAGAAGTAACATAAATGACAATTCATAGAAATAGATAGAGAATTACACAAAATATTTCAAAATTTTAGGTCCTTCCATATATTATCATCAAAAGAGGTTCTCAGATATAGTCCAACATGTACAGTCATTACTATGTTACAATATTTTCTGGCTCTGAACTCATTCCTCAGAGTTTTATCTACCCTTTTTTAATGTTCCTGACTTGGCTAGTCTAGGAAACATTGCTAATGTGTGTGTAGGATCAATCGTTTACAGCATATAAATGGTCATACAAATAATAAATGCGACAAAGGACTGCAAAGATTATATTATGATATCTCTGTGGATTACAATAGGCCGAATGTAGCTGAATAAAATGACAACACTCGACTAGATCAAAAGACAAAATGATCTTAGACAAAATACAAATAAACAACAAAATATAATACCCGGAATATGTGAGCACTGCGGGATCAATGGACGCCCTGGAACTATGGCAGCTCGTACGGTAACTGTTGGAAGTCTGGAAAGTTCACCCTGGGAGATATACCTCTCAGAATGGCCTGGAAATTGTCCCAAATGATGCACCCTGCTCTAGTCCTCAGTATTGGTAACTTTCGGACCCTCTGCTAGAAAGTTTGGACCCTGGATGGATCCACTTGGGGGAATGCGCCCCTCTTTCTCTGGAAAAAAAGCGTCCTAGTGATTCCACCATTGGAATCAAATGATATGTGTCTCCAAATGACCGCCTTGGTCTACTGGGAAATGGGTTGGAAGGGTTTCCCTGGATATGGCCTGATGTTCGCTCGGGAACCCTAAATGTATCCGCCAAAAGTGTAACACTCCCAATTCTGGAAAATGCACCCCAGATAATTCCTCTGTTGGAATATGGTGAGGAACCAGGAAAAATATGTACCTTGCCTTCCTCTCAAATGGGTCTAAGGGAAATCTCAGAATTCTCCCTAGATGGGACAAGTCGGTCTCTAAACCTCCCAGAAGTTGCGCCCTCCCTCTAGATGAATGTGCCCTTGCTGTTGAATACTGAGTAACTGCTACTGAAGGATGATGGAAGACCTGTGTGATCTTCCTGGTGACTAGGGTGTGTCTCTCAACACCGAAAGTAGCCAACTGGTGTCTTCCTCTTGGAATCCACTGAACTATCTCTCCTGAGATGTGCCTCTCTCCTCAATGACAAGTCATAATTTGCATAATAATGAATTAGGTCCCTGACCCTTCCTTTATAGATTTCCAAAACCCTAAATCATGTTGAAACCCTAATTCACTATTGACTTCCAAAACCCTAAATCACTACTGAAACCCTAATTCACTATTGACTGCTATTTTTAGCTCATAATGACTTAAAAGCGCTTTTAACCCTTTTTAGCTCAATGTCACTTTCTGAATATAACACCTGTGACTGGAGTGACCTCTATTAACCCTGTTTACCCCTCTTTGGCCCTGGCTATAGTCTAACAAGGTAGTTTAGACCATTAAGCCTCCTTTCTGGAGCTCCTATTTGGAAAGGGACATTACAGTCCTCCCTTCTCGAAATTGCTTGTCCTCAAGCAATACCAGTCCACGATGTTGCAACACCTGCTCGCTCTCCCATGTAGCGTCCTCTACTGGAAGCCCTCTCCATCTGATCAAACACTCTCTGATGACCCTTCTCCTCAGTTTCTGCTCTCGAAACTCCAAAACCTCTTCTAGAACTAACTCCAACTATCCCTCCTCATCCAATGAGGGAAGCTCCTGTGATGTGCTAATGAATTGTCCCACTTCCTTTTTTAGTCAAGACATGTGGAACACATTATGAATCTTGCTCCCCTTTGGAAGCTCTAGCTTGTAAGCAACCTCGCCTACTCGGTGCATGATCCTATAAGGACCATAAAATCTAGGCTTGAGCTTCTCAACCCCACTCTTCTTCAAAGATGACTATCTATAGGGTTGGAGTCACAAGAAAACCAAATCTCCAACCTCAAAGATGTGCTCTATCCTGTGCATGTCCACACTTATCTTCTGTCGGTTTTGCACCATCTGTAGGTTCTCTTTCAAAAACTTGAGAATCTCCTGACTCTCTATGATCCAATCCTTGGCCTTGGGATCTCTTCTCTCCCCGAAGACCAAGTCTACCAAAGTGGGAGCATCATATCCATACAATGCTTTGAAGGGTGTCATACCAATGGACATGTGGAAGGTGGTGTTGTAGCAATGTTCTCCTAAATGTAACCACTTTACCCACGTTCTCTATTGTCCTCCTACATAGTTCCTCA